>CAXIVR010000008.1:98627425-98832035 GCA_964035755.1 Teleogryllus oceanicus | reverse complement strand
CAAGACAAAAAATAGTAACACTCACAAACAGAATACAAATCAACTGATATCATTAACAGTCCACAAATAATTAACCTCGTAGCAACGTCCTTCCATCCATTTCTTGCTTAATATTATACACAAAATTCAAATTTAATTTGTCGTGCAGCAATACACAGTAATTCAAAAGTAACAATATTTATTTTAAGACAAATTAAATTTGAGGGCGTTTTACTGGGGTATCAAAGATACTAATTCGAGCCACTTGGGAAAGCCATTTGGACGCCCACCTACCTGTGCTGTAATTGCCGGCTAGCTCAGGTGACGGGTAGAACCTGAAATTTAGGTTGTGGACGGACGTGGCTACGTGACAGAAGTCAATTGAAAGAAAGTTTAAAGACAAAAAAATGTAAATTTAATGAAATTTAAAAATGGTAAATTGACATTATTATCTGAGCTCAGTTTTTTTCTTTAAACTCTTGTTTTTTTTTATGCAATCTTAAAACTAATACGATCAAATTACTTAAAACAAATAAAGCAAAAAAGAGATGCGCTAACAAATAAAAAGAAAAAGGGGCCAATGCGCGCCTGCACCTTCTGTAATGTTGACAACAGTCCAGGTCAGTCTGAAGGGCGTAATGGATGTTTGTTTTGTCTGTCGGAGCTCGACAGATTATTAGAATCACCGCTGCGGCAGGAGGACGCTGGGGTGAACGGCCTCAAACAGGCAACACAGCTGGGCTCCTTTCTTCTGGACGGCACGCCCTTTAGGGGCGGAGGGTGAATTCCTCTCGCAGCCTGCTCCCATTCAAGAGAGTAGAGTTAACCACGACATCAGCTGGGACGTCGGCGGTAGCGGTGACGACAGATCGGTGACGACAGATCGTAATTTTCGTAATCGCGTAACTTGCGATACACGGCGCAGGCGTAAACGAGCAGAGAAACAAATAACATTACTAGATAAAGTTCTTTTTTTCTCGATCTAATGACACGCGGTGCGATAATACCACAAATCGCACTCTAATCATGCTACTTCGCGCTATCCTGGCGCCTACACAACTCGGATGACCTCCGCGTCCCACACCCGTACAACATGAGGCGTCCCCGCCTCTGTGTCCGCACGGCCGGCGTCCCCGCGCCTCTGTCCAAGACCTCCCGCTTCTGTCTGCCCTCAGCGCGTCTCAGCGCCCACGAACCTTTTTCCCCCCCCCCCAATTTCCATGAATGTTCTAGAAGTTTCTACAGAAATTTTGGAAGACGTGTTGTTACTGGCCGAAAGTTACTACGCCGAAAATAATATTGCTCCAATCAGATTACGCGTCTTGTCGGTAATTTTGATGGAATTTTCCAGAACGCTCTCTCTCGCACACTTCCTGTAAACAAACACGGAGCGGTCGCCGCGCCCGCCCGCGTGGAGCCTGGTCGGTGGTCCCTGAGGGGTTTTCGGAGGCGTTATCTAAACACTACACCCCCCCCTTGCTCGGCGACGCTAAGGAGCGGCGTAGATGGCCGTGCGAAGTGATTTAGGTCGCACCCGGTTGGGGCACGCACGCTTCTGAACAGTAATAACAAAAATAAATGTATTTATTTTTTAATCCAATATTCGGTTACGTCACAATATTCAATACCTTAATACTTAATATAATTTTAAAAAATAGCACATATTACAAATTACATTGGTTGTATTCAGGTTCACTTACACCTGAAAGCAATATATTAAATACAAAACTAAATAAATTGTATAATATAAGTGAAACAGTGGTGGGTAGTGATAAGAGCTATCAGTCTTTCACACAATCATTCCTCCAAATAATATATCCTCTACGACATAAAATTTATACTTATAAATTGAAAGTCAAAAATTAAAAAAAACTTATATTATAGAAAGTTAGAACAACCAGACTTGGTTTTGAACAATGGTAACAACGATCTTATCAGATTGCTTTGCTGCAGAGGATAACTATAATAAATCGGAAGTACTCTCTTCTTCATTTAACAAGTTGCAATAAACGTTCTTATTAGTCACTTGTATCACTGTTAATGCTATTTCTATAAAAATTCAGTTTGTCACTCACTTCAGTTCCTCGAAGGGGTTGCGCAATAGAACATCATCTGCTGCTAGGCGTGTCCACGAGGCATACTCTCGCAAAGCTCACTCTCCAATTCAAGCTCTGGTTGGGTACCACCGTGTTATAACCACCAGGGTCTATTTCTCTCCTCTCCCTGACACACTGCCCCCCTGCCTCAATCACTCCACTCGAACACAATGAGATTGTATCTTTACATACACTTGCCACCCCAACAGATGGTCAGTGTTTATTCTCTGAACTCCAGTAGTCTGTGTGAGTTCAGAGCTCACTAGCCTAGGAGGCGTTGTCCACGCCTAGGCGACAATCGCGCGAGCATTTGGAATCCACGGTGCCTGCCTCGCATGAACGGGACTATGTGATTGGTCGCACTATATTAACTTCGTACAAACATAAAAAAATGTAAGATTTTTCTGTCTTTTAAATCCATTGGAATTCCAGTTAAGATAAGAAATATTATATCAATTATATCCTTTGTGAAAGAACTATGTGAGAAAACTTTGAAGCAAAGATTGGGTATGCCGTATATGTGACGAAATTCTTTGATCCACAATGTTGGGAATTAAATAGGTCTAGTCATTTGTTTACGGTTTTTGCTATGTAGTGTTTGAATAAGAAGTAGAATTATTATAGTTTTTGGTGAACGAGAAATTTGTTCTGTTAGTATTTGGATTTTTTGTCACAAATTAAAAATTCTGCCTTTATGTGAATGAAATAATGATGGATAATTTTGATGATTTAAAGGAAGGGGATTAGTATAAAGTATTGCAGAAGTTTTATATACATGCAAGGAACGTATTTTATTTGATTTTAATATTTTTAAGATAGGACAATCCTTGTAATTTACGATGAGGAATCCGCTGCAATTTACACAAACAGGAGAGGTGGGAAGAGAACATTGGTGGGTGAGGTATATGTATATACTAAATGTGTATGTAAATAATATTAACGGAAAACAATTGTTGTTTGCAGTTTATATTATACTCATTTGAATAGTGCAATAGTTCCTACCGAAAGTGAGAAGATAATTATTAAATTAAAGTTTTTTCTATAGAATAATGCAAGAAACGAATAAAGAATGGTAGTAAGGAATGGGAAAACGTGATAAGTTGACAAAAGAACGAGATGAATAAAAAAATCGATTTACAGCTCGAGCTGTGTCAAAAAGTGTTCGGTATAAATACATTGTTTTGTTTAGGTTGGTAGTATCTCTTACTACCGTTACTTCTGTATTCTTTGTGATCGAGCCAGTAGCGTATCATGCTTTGTGTGTTCCGGTAGTGTGTTCTGTGTCGCAGTGTCTAGCGATGTTACCTATTGTGGAATTAGCATGTATTTGTAATTACCAGCACTCAAAAGACCCACCCGAATTCTTAACAGGTTATGGGTCCAGGATTTGCGTTAGTGAGTGTCGAGAAGTGATTGAAACAACGGAAACATTCGCGCGGTCAGAGATTAAATTTTAACAAAGGAATTAGTGTGTCACAAATATGAATCCGGGAAGCTCAGCTCGTATTGAAACGCTAAACAAGGACAATTTTGACATATTATATGAAGATCCAGGTGGAAGCCTAATTAGTAAAGAATGACTCGTGGAATTACGTCAACGGAACACACGTGAAGCCTGAACCCGTCGAAAACGATGCTGATTTTGCAGCCAGAATAAGAGCATGGTCCGACGCAGACATCAAGGCAAAGGCAGACCTGATCCTCTCCATTCAACCGTCCGGAGCTAAAGCAGATAAACGGATGCACCACCTCGCGCGAAGTGTGGCTAAAATTGGAAAGTATTCACCAATCCAAGGGTCCCGCGCGGAAAGCTACCCTGTTGAAGCAGCTCACGTTACAGAAGATTGCGGAAGGGGAGAGTATTCGTGATCATCTCGCGAGATTCTTCGATGCTGTGGACAAGCTAAGGGACATGGAAATATAAATAAAGACCTACTAGCCATCATGTTGTTGTACAGTTTGCCGCCCAGCTTCAAGAACTTCCGATGCGCGATAGAATCTCACGACGTTCTGCCACCCCCGGAGACGTTACGTATCAAAATCGTGAAAGAGAATGACACGAGAAAATCTGCCGATAATCACGGCACGGCCCAGAATGAGATGGCAGCACACAAGAACTACAAGAAAAAGAACTTCAAGAAGAAGAAGAATTGCAACGAAAAGGGCGAAATGTCATACAAAGAGCTCTTCAAGTTCACGTGCCACAGATGTCACAAGGTTGGCCATAAGGCGGCGGATTGCAGGAGTGAAAAACAAAATCCGAGAAATGCGGAAGATGTATGTTTTCTCACTTCGCCCACAGTCAATATGTACGACGCGTGTTTGGGACAGACCACGAGAAACGACAATAAATGGTGCCTGGACAGCGGATGTTCCGCACATTTGTGCCAAGACCTGAGCGATTTCGAGAGAATCGACGCGGACGAACATGACAAACTCAATCGTGCCAGCACCGACATAACGGACAAGGGCGTAGCAAAATTCATCACATCTCATGAGAACGCCGACAAAACCGTGTGGTTGAAGGACGCTCTTCACGTTCCGGACCTACGTTCCTACTCCGTATCGGTCGGAAAGATCACCGATAACGGATTTAGTGTAACCTTCCCCAATACATCTGCAGAAGTGATTGACCCGAAGGGAAACGTCACTGTAAGTGCGAAGAGAGTCGACGGACTGTATTACATACAATCACAAGTCAAGGACTGCAGAAATGTTGCCAGCAACGACGACGCGATGAAGGCTCCTGATAAGAAGAAGAAGAAGAAGAAGAAGAAGAAGAAGAAGAAGAAGAAGACCTTGTTGGAATGGCACCGGATACTCGGTCATTTGAACATCCAGGATCTATGCGAGGCAGCCAGGAAGGGAACCATCCAGGGGTTAAAGATCGATGACGTCGAGGGTGACTTCGTTTGCGAGGTCTGTCTTTAGGGGAAGATGACTCGCCCACCTTTCCCAAAGAAGTCGGAGAGAGAATCTTGTGTCGACAACATAATTCACTCCGACGTAGGCAGCACGGTATGGACGAAGGCACTTAGAAAAGCCCGGTACTTTTCGACGTTCATCGACGACGCATCAAGGTGGACTGAGGTGATATTCCTTAAGTAAATGGGCGATGTCTTCGATGAATTCGAAAGCATTAAGAGTCCGCCTAGAAACTCAAAAGGGAGTGAAGGTCAAGTGTCTTCAAACCGATAACGGAACAGAGTTCATTAACCGCAAGTTTGATGAATCCTTGAAACGTTCGGGAATTCAAAGACGACTTACTGCACCTCACAATCCAGAGCAAAATGGAGTTGCGGAGCGCAAGAATCGGTCCCTGGTCGAAACGGCCCGATGTTTACTAGCACAATCCAAGTTGCCTCCATCGTTCTGGGCTGAGGCTGTTTACACGGCCAACTTCATCAGAAACCGTATTCCAAGCAGCAAGTTAAACGGAAAGACTCCGTATGAAACGTTTGGTTTGGTTTGGTATACCACCCGACGTAACAGAGTTTCTGGAAGTCGAGCGGGCGTCCACCAGACGAGGACCAGGGAGACCACGCAAGCTGAAGACAGGACAGCCCGGTAGACCTAGGAAACAGTACAATGAGGTATTTGTCGAGCAAGAGCGAGCGGAAGGATGCTACGCATTTTTGACGGAAATCTCTCTGAGGCAAGCCATTTTCAGCGCAGAATCAGCTGAGTGAATGGAAGCTATGGAGAATGAAATTACATCGATCCTGAAAAACGACACCTGGGTCATCGTGGATCGACCAGCATTGCAATAACTTCAACTGTTCAAAAATTACAGGAGGTGCTAAAGTTACGTGACTCGCCTGTATATTTCATTAATTTAAGACAGAAATTACTCGATAACTATAGTTACTTCAATTTTGTAGTTTTGAAATTTAACTTTTTGCAATTTTTGAAAACTTGTGCGATACCAAGAAATGGGATCAGCACAATATTTTTTACCGCCCCTTATTAAATATGAGGAGAAAATGTACAGAAAAAAATTGGAGCGGTTTTTGAGAAACAAATTTGCCCAAAAACAATTGATGCCATTTTTTGAAAATTTTGAAAATGTCCGAGGTGCTTCATGTAAAGTACCCCCCAAAATTAAAACGTCGGTTTCAAATTCCAGGGGCCGCAACATCACCCAGAACGATTGAGGAATATCAATTTTAGAGAAAATCGGCTGAACGGTTTATGAGCTAGCATTGTGCACAGACGGAAGGATGGACTAACGGACAGACATGTTTTGCCGTCAATCTATTTTTCGGTATCAAGGACGCTCAAAATATGGATTCTGACTACACCAAGTGTTAGAGAATTTTTTACTTTCTCTCCTTACGAATGCTTAGTAAGAAGAGGAAGTTATGTAATCATGCGCCAGAAAACGGCATTTTTTTTCTATATTTAACAACTGGATTTATCCACTTCTTCGTTACCGACAGTAAGAGATTTAGTGTCGAAAATTCGCTGTTTTTCGGCGCCTGATTACAATACTTTCTCTTCTTACGTTAGTAATGACGAGAAAGTGAAATATCCCTTAACGTAGTTATAGGAAAACGCCGAAAAAATGTTGAACTTTTGCAGTTTTCGAAAATGGAGGGAATGCAACAAAAATGCAACCTACGTCATTTCTTTAATCGTTTTTGCTCTATCAGAGGAGGAAGTTTGAAAAAAAGAATGTGGAGAAATTCTTTTAAACAACTGAAAATGTTCTCGAAGCTTCATGTAAACGTATCTCCAGAATCAGTATACCCGTTTCAAATTCAAGGGGGGGGGGGCAGACATCAGTCAAAATTTGGTGAAAATCTTGGTTTCGGTTTAGGAGCTAGAGTTGTTCACAGACAAACTGACCGTCGTTTTTTCGAAAATATTCCTAAGAAATTATTTCAAGCAATTGTACTCACAAATTTGAATATTAATTTAAAAAAATTACAGGGTGTAATTAAAATAATAATAATAATAATAATAATAATAATAATAATAATAATAAGAAGAAGAAGAAGAAGAAGAAGAAGAAAATAATAGAATTTAACAAAACGGCATTTATGTCATGTTATAGAGTGTTCATAGTTAAAGCACAATCCGTGCAGTTTTAAAAAAATTAGAGCCATTGTTTAAAAAGTTGTGTTTGAGAAAAGTGGCTTCTAAAAACTCGTAATTTTGAGGTCATTTTTCCACAAATGTTTTGAGTTTTCGAGAATTCAATCATTCGAAACACTTGTACTCACAAATTTCATAAATAATAGAAATTTACAGTATTAAGTTCGCGAGACAGATATAAACTAATGGTGCTACAGAATGGCACAGACTTTCTCGTACTAGTTAGTTTTCTAATTTCTTTCGTCTGGGTATATTTTTTCGGTTTCACCTTACGCTCTTCCCAGCCGCCATCTATGACCGCCCAAAGTATATTTTCCCCCATTTTCTCAATTGTTCTGTCCCCTAATAGTAGAACTGATATATGACTTTAAGAATATTATAGAAGCGTAGAACTTCGTGCCCTATGGCAATTTTCGATGAAAAATTTAGAGCTGTTTTTGAGAAAATGTCGTTAAGGGTTTTTGTAAATGCGAAATTTGAAGTTTTTGTTTCACCGAAAACTTTTGAGGTTTGGAGAAACGCCTTCGGTAATCTTTAGAAGCACTTTTACATACAGACGGTAGAAACGTAATTTGAAGCACAGATTCAAAACTTTTCAACATGTCGTCCTTGAAGCGTTCAAATTAATGAAATTTTCACACAACAGGGATAATACCAAATGTGCCAGGTTTGCATCGAAGATGCGAAGCTCCTTGTCCAAGCGTTTGTGCCACACTCGACCTGCCTGGCGCAGCCCGTAGAGCGATTTATTCATATAACAAACCTTGTTACCCGTGGACAACTTCCCGGACATGTCTTCAGCCTTCATGCATCAATTAGACCCATTCCCTCATGCACTTTCGTGAAAACTGCATTGCAATAACTTCAGCTGTTCAAAAATTACAGGAGGTGCTAAAGTTACGTGACTCACCTGTACACAAGCATCCCACCTAATATGGACCACGAGAAAAATCCTTGGAGAACAGGAATGGTTCAAAAGCATAAGAAAAATAATTTAATTTTAATTACGATTTACTATTGAAAATCCCAATATTTATTCTATTTTTACTCTATTCTATAATTTGCATTCTCAATGTATTGATATATTTTATTTCAAACACCTCACAAACCTTATTTGAAATTTGTGCAACAATGCAGCGATGCATATTTGAGAAGTTCGTAGTTGATCGGTGACATGGTGGCGGTGAAAAGAACGATTAAATAAAACGGTTTTATTTACAGTAGGGCTTGTGTTATACATTTACACATTAGCCTTTTATAACTAATTTGAAACGTCTGATAATCCATATTTTTTGTGCGTGTTGCGAGGTATTGAATATAGGTACATATTTTCACTGAACGAAAGGTCATTTATCTAAGCATATTTCAACGTTTCACCGGCAATACTTTAACATATAGTCTTTCAAAATTTCAACGATTATAAAGTACTGTAGTAAAACGTCGATTATCCGTTTTTTTAATTAAAAATTATGTTCGCTTTTTGGATAAATATTTTGTGAGTGGAAAATCAAACAAGGGTTTCCAAAACTTAAAGAGTTTATTTTATATTTTTACATTATAAACACATTGTTATTTCTCTGCTGAAGAACATTAAAAAGTTCATTTTACAATTTTAAATGTTTATTATATTAGATGCGTTTGGCCATCGAGTTTTTTGACAGACACTAGTTTATAATTTTTTTTGAAATAAAAACACTGGATCACATTATAATAACCTTTGAAGTTTTATTTTCCTGTGCTTCATTTGAGGTGGTGCCAATATATAATAAGGTAGTAATAAATTAATATTACAAATTGTAGAACATTAGTAATTTAGTTAGTTCATTAGCATTAGAGTTAGTTATTTATCTACTGTTTATGATGTACTGTGACTATCCCATAAACAAGTTGAAATCTGAATGCAAAGAAAATAAGCATTTTTGCCAAGATTTTGATAAGAAAATATTCATCAAGCTTATATGCCAAACAAATTGCACATAGTTTTGACAACACTGCTGGCAACAATGCGTTGCTGTATAATTTGCAGTGACTATTGTAACAGTCAATTTTATTCCTGTTTGTTTCATTTGTAAAAGTAAGAAATGATTGCTGCTCCTGACTATCGAAGTGAATGCAGATGTGCATCACAGGCACTTTGTTTGAATTAGTTGAATTGGACGTTTTCAAGTAATAGATGAGGTGTTAGAAGAGCAGAAATTACATATTTTAATTTTACGTAGCTGTTTTCAATAATGCAAGAAAGTAGGTTGTATGCTGTTGTAGCACCATTAGTTTTCTTCATGAAATCTTCTCTTTAAAAACAGATCTTCAAATAAGGTCATGTCCAATTTTTCGAAAATATGAGTAGTTTTGGGTAATTTGTCATGAAACAGACAATTTTGAACAAATTTTTAATTATTTTGGCAAAAACGGCTCTAAAATTTTTCTTTATTTTTTTTCTTGTACGTAACAAAGAACAGTAAAGAAAGTGATGTTTGTTCCATTTTCACAACTCTGTATTTTCTAAAATTGCAAACAATGGCAACAAACAACATTGCAAAAGGAAAATGTTGATGATGAAGATTATTTTGATAAATGAAATGTGTGGAACGCCATGTCAAGGCAAATCGAAATTCTCAGAATAACTTCTCATTGATGAGTAGTGGTTCTGGGCATACGAAACAGAGTTTTGCATCATCAAACTTGTGTAGATGTATTACTTTTAAATGAATTAATTTTTCAAGCGTAATGCGCTATGATTGGTAAGTGTTGAGTTTTAGTAGTAATATGTGTTAATGTGGAACACATTTGCAATCTTAAAATGCTCAATTCCTTTGTTGCTAAAAATAATTATTTTACTGTATAATATTCATCAATTTGTAACGAGTATTATATCTAGGACAATGACCCATCTTGATCGAATCCTTTGAGCAAATGCTGAGATGGTCCCTTGCTTACTTCTGATCAGTAAATGTATATTTTATCTTTCTAAATGTTATCATAATGATAATTATTATTATAATGATTATTTTTCGTGAATAGAAAACCAACTGGTTAGCTGAAATGTCTGGATTCTTCAACATTTTGGGTATAATTCAGATATTTTTAGGATATGTTTGTGGCCTGGGCAGATCAACAGTTCCTTATTTCCAACAACAGTTCTGCCCTCTCCCCAATACAAACATAAACTCATTTCTGCAAGGAAAGTAATTTATAACAGTTAATTTAAATTAGAAGTTAATACATTTTTCATTTCTTTCGGAAAAAAAAATCAGGGACCTCATTAACTTGTTGTCTGGGGCAAGTTGCTTCAGCTGCCTCCCTTCAGGGTACCCCTGTATAATACTCTTCTCCCTCCTTTTTTGTTATAATAAAAACTTACACTGTTGCTAAAATTATAAAAATTATTTCATGTTTGTAATATATATGTACAACATTTCATCATGAGGGTCCATTAATATTTAAAGAACTCTTGAAAAATCAAAACATTTCACATTTCTTAATACTCAATTGTGTTTGTCATAGTGCTTAATTGTGGCAAACTTTTGATTCATTATAGTTCAACTTCTGTGAGTATAGTTTGTGTGAACGAAAGGCTCTTTTTTCTGAATTACTCATACTTGTACACAGAGGCACACTGAGTAATTTTCTTGGTGAGAGGGTGAGGGCAGGTAAAGTCCTGGCAACTTGATGTTTTCTTTAAGAGCATGTTTCTTCTTCTTTTTCTTTTCTTTTGTTATATTGTTGACTTACAGTTAATTGTAATTTTTTATTTGTTAACTTATTTTAAACAAATGATATATTGAATGACTTTTGATAGAACAAAATAAGTAAAAGCAATATTTTTGGATATGAATAATTGGCTTCCAGGGGAGCAGAAACCCCATGACTCCCTCCCCCCACACTCCTTGGGTGCGCCACTGCTTATACTTCTCGCCCTACATGGTACATGCAAATTTTATTGTTTTATTGGTGAAGTAATTAAAATAAAATCAAATAACTAAAACTCACAGTGCATTTTTGAGCTGTCTAATAAATGAAGACTTTCCCAGATAACTTGTCTATTATTCTTTTAAATGTTATTATTCTAATTGAAATGTTTATTAACTTTCAAGAAGAAATGAATTGAAATTGAGCAGAATTTTCAGAAATTATTTAATTGTTTTATCATGCATTTTATTTTAAAATTAAAGAAACATTTATAATGGAACATTTCTAGAAACTAAACGCAACAATCAGGCAAAGAGACTGGAAAAAATAGAATTAAGAAAAATCAATTTCCATTTGTAAAAGCTAATAGATGTACTTTTTATTTACTATTATTTTAAATTATAATAGTAGGATGAATAGAATTTTTATACTTTATAAAAATGTTGCCATGATTGTTGTGTTATAATCATGCAAAGTATCATTGTTGTGTTATAATCAATCAAATTTCATACAAAAGCATGAAATTTCAGTTTCAATCAATGAAAGAAACTGTGGTTGATACTGAACAATTGGATTTAATATCATGAACAAGGAAATGGAGTAAATGGAGTTGTA
This sequence comes from Teleogryllus oceanicus, assembly GCA_964035755.1. Classification (NCBI taxonomy): domain Eukaryota; kingdom Metazoa; phylum Arthropoda; class Insecta; order Orthoptera; family Gryllidae; genus Teleogryllus; species Teleogryllus oceanicus. Next base: position 98,820,339 of record CAXIVR010000008.1, on the reverse strand, counting down.
TAATACAGGAAAATATAAATCACAAATATATTACAGTTTAACTGTACAAAAGTGTCCGTTTTATTCCTTTTCACTCTTTTTTCTTTCATTTTCTAGTTTTGCTGCCACATACAGGTGGGGAACAAGACAAAAGTGGCACATCACTGATGTGCTTCAAAAATAACTTTTACCTACAAGCTAAAGGAATGAAAACCCAAACCAAATGAAAAGCTGCAGCAAGATTGTAAAAAAAACCTATGTAACAAAAGATATATCACGATATAACACAACCTAATTGTGGAAACAGAGAAATAGGATAGACATTTTATGAGGTTTAAGCATTAACGTACTTGAAATTGGTAGACAAGTCATTTCTTTTGAACATTTGAAGCCTTTCCACAGAGAGAAAAAATTACACTGCATGACAAGAAATTGCCTACAACCTCATAAAATACTCTTTCCTTACAGTTATTGAAGCTTTCTACTCAAAGTAAATGCCAATTTGCACTAGAGTTGTACATGTTTTATATACATAACTAAGCTCTAACCCTTGAAAGATGAAACAATCTTCATGATCAGTATAAAATAATTGTCTGTGCACTACAAAAGCTCAATTAGGATTTAGTAAATTCAGTAAAAAATGACATTTAGATATGGCAACTTAGAAAATAAAAAGAATTGGCTTTGTACAAAAATGTGTTCAAAACACACTACTTGCTAGAACTAAAATTGTAGGACAATAAACGGCTCTCTGAGTCTTCAATATACTCATAAAACACTAAAAAATATGAATATTTTACATTCACACTTAGAGTAACAAAAATGAAATATAGGATTAAGAAATTCTATCACAATTATAATAACATAATGGAAAATATTCTGCTGGTCTCTAAATGGGTAGGTTCCTGTATGAAAACTATTATTGTATTTGTATCCAATGTTGGTCAAGTGTCTATTAAAAAATGAAAGTTTACGTGGAATTACTATATTAAAACACACAAAAATATCCATCAATAAAAAATACAAATTCATTTATAGTAATTAAAACCACTGAAGGTCAAAAGTTGTGTAAAAGCTCAATGTCACCCTCAGATGGAATGGCACTGATACTGTTACTGTCTGCTAAAGCTTGCAGTACACAATTATTTGTCATGCACATGGGGAATAGATGAAGAAGTTTCTCACTTATTTCCAAATAAAAAATTTACAAACTCTTTGTTATTTCAACATACACAAAATATGACCAAGAGCAATCCCTATTAAGTATACAAGATGCTGATTTAGAATGTTGGCCAAAAATTTCATAACACAAATTACTTATTAAATTAAGTATACATGACACTTTGACCAATGATTGTTTCAAAAACAAATTTTTTGCATATAAAGCACAATTATGAGATATGACTCAGTCAAAGAGTACAGAAAGGCACTTATTGAAGTGCATGACTGCAGCAATTAAAAATTGTTACACATCTTGTACAACATAAGTTTTCAAATACTGTACAATAGTTTTGTAGAAATTCCAGGCATTTTAAGTACAAACAAACAATCTATACCATGATATGGCAGTCAAGATATGGCCAACAATTCTTGTATAATGATATCAATCTAAAATGTATTTATAACTTACTTTCACAAATATTTTAGCACATAAATCATTTTGTTTGTTGGTATTTGTCCTGCGCTTGGCACAATGGGTTCATACAGTTGATATACACAAACCGACAAGCCAATGCCATAATCACTGTCTGTATGAACATATAAGTATATAATGTATAGACACAAACAATGATTGCGTCTGGCATTCCGAGACCTGACAAATGTTTTGATGCTGCTTGCTTAATGAAGAGTGAGTTAGTGAGAAAGTGCTGTATATCTTCACAGAAGACATGATAAATATATATTATTATTATTATGTTATATATATAATATGATATTATATTAAATAATATATATTATATATATAGTGATGCTGCATTTCCATAACAAGCACATCTTGAAACATTAAACTTTCTTTCATATAAAAAAATCATTTGGCTCAATTTTTAAGTAAAGACTCTCAGCTGCCAAACTGCAAAATACTACATTTTTTCTCACCCTGAAAATATGGTTTGACTAAAAGAGAGATCAAAAAATTGCTGTTTGTTTATATTTTCTACACCCAGTTTATATATAATATATTCATTTATTTATATTAACTTTTGTACCCCCCCTCCCATGTTATCCTGAAGATGTGGATTCTTTTAATGCAAGGGATGCCAAATTGATGAGGGAAAGTATTTACTTTAACTAGGGATGTCAATCATTTCATAACAATGTCAGTAGAAAAATTTAGATGTTAATACAAAAAATATACACCATACAGCTATAGTACTTTCAAACTTGTTTAACTATCTAACTGTACAAGGAAGAGAGAGAAAAGTTTACATCTCTTTTTCCAATATCCCATTCATTCCAAGAAGCTTCTTTTAATCCATATGAGATCAGGTGCCTCTTATGGTATGCAACTCTTTGACCCTTCCAAAAAAACCAGTTTCAGGAAAAGATCAATATTATTCTGAATGAGACAATATTCAATACTCTTTTACCACAATTGCTTGTTGTGAAATTCATCATACAATTAATGAAGTGCTGATGGACAATTCACATCTTCAAGAGAGGCATCCCTAACAGTATCATTTCATGAGGGCTTTAGCCTCATCAAAAATTAGTTTGTAATCTATACAAAGGCTGGACAATAAGTCTGTAGAAAGGGAGCTAATTGAATTTGTGGGCCATCTTAACCCATCAGTTCCACCACAGGATGCTCATTATCTACAGAGGGTTCTTGCTGGGAATATGCACAAAAGGCCCACTTTGCTAACAGATATGATTGATTACATGCTGTATTATGTATCAGAATAAGAAAAAAAAGGTACTGTAGCAGTGAACAGAATTACAAAGCACAAGATGAAATAGCATCTGCTTTCTTACAACACTTTGATACACAATGCTATAGAACTGTATGTTGGCAATGTTTCACAGTATCAGTTGGCTACAGCAATCTAACTTTATCAACACATAAAAAACACTATTACATATGGTTTGCACAATTGGAAGCAGCAAACTATTAATAAGAAACCTGTATACATTGATGTCTTGCTTGGTTACTGTTTATCCGTACTTTAGTTTTGTTGTATCATTAACTCTTCCTTATTACACCAATCCCTATAAAACCATCTTTGGTTTATGGAGCTATGTCTGGGCAATAAGTATTTACACAAATAAATAAAAATATTTTATTTTGTAATAATATCATTAGTAACTCTTCATATTATGTTTCATTCACAAGACAAAAACTCCTTTGTAAGCTGCCAAGTTGTTCGTGATGCATTATGAAAGAAATTATTTACATATAAGATTTCACATAAATCAACAGTATTTTCTTCGCACTTATCAATAAATACTCTTTGTCCCTATAGCAAAATACATAGGTGTTACCCCATGTGCATTAAAGCAATTTGACCCAAACAAAAGAAAAATGGAAAACCATACTGACTGACATCCCCAATTTCAACCTATTGTCATAAGATCTTCAAAATGGCATATCCATATTTGTAATTCTCAAGAGAATGACTGATAGCATGGAGCAGGCTACTCTACACTTGGGATCCACCAAATAATAATTGGTTTGCTTCCAGACCTTCACAACTGATCAACTGGCATCCCAAGGCCTGTTGCCACACAAGCTCCATTATGCGTTGCACTCACCCACAAGGGACAGTTGTTTTCGAGTATAATAAAAATAATACTAGCTGTAACATATAATGTACAATTGTCAGCGGTTGTAGGCACTGTTGGAAAATGTTCAAAAAGATCTTCAAGGAGATGTTAATCCTTCACCAGCCTGTAGATGTGATGCTGAGCACCATGTTCAGATGTTGACACTTCAAACACATAAGCAGTGCACAGCAGTGTTTCTTGGGTTTCTCGGTTGGTTACCACCTGTATAAAAAAATACACTATTAACAGAGATTAACTGCAAATTATATATTCACAATGGTTTACTTAATTATTAAAATGTTTGGTTCGTTAGTCAAGGTTAACAATATCAATATCATCATATCTTTATCAATAACATTGGAGAGTTATTTTGGAATATTGGGCACACTTAGAAAAGAAAGAAAACTCAAAGTAAGAAAAAATATTTTCTAGAAAAAAAAATAAAGAAAATTTAACACACAAGATACTGAACAGATACACACAACATTTGTTTTTATTTTGGAGAAATGAATAGCCTTCAAATTTGATGAATTGTCTCCTATAAAACTCTATATATTAGAAGTATTGTGTGTGACTAGAATATAGTCATGGATTATACCAAAAATTCATAAACTAGTAAAGTGACTAGCATATATAAATAAAATAATGTAAAAGTAAAATTCAATAAGCACGGAACAAGAATGATCTCTCTAATAAAGAAATAAAGGAGAGCCTTTGCAAACAATGAAGAAAATGACTGTTTGACACTACATTAATTGAAACAAAATTGATGAATAACACTGTACAAAATAAATCAACAAACCTGCAATATTGTGAAATTTTCCAGGACACTGTTCATCATATACTTTTCTGGTAGATGTTTGAGTTTATGAATAAAGTTGATCATATATTCACACATGGGAGAACGGTGGATGCGATACACAAAACGACCATTTTCAAACCTGGCATATTCTGTTTCAACCTTCTCAACCACTTGTTTGCCAAATGAACACACCTTTGTAGAACACGTGATGGTCATGTTTTCATTGCTCTCATACCTGTAGAAATATTTGGAAATGAAATTTCTGTAAAACTAAATAATGGAAAGAAATTGCAAGCCACAAAATGCAGGGAAGAAAACATCGTTTTTTACAAACAAACAAAAAGTTTGGTAATGTCTCTATAAGAAAGATATACAAATTCTTTCTCCAAGTTCATAATGAGGTTCTATTATACTTCAACCACTAATATAACCAAAAAGAAACACTTACTGACTGGTGACCCCATAAAATGCACCTGCTTCATCCTGTATGTTGGTGTTCAGATCTGCCCAGAATTTCACAAGGAAGAAAGCATTTTGAGGTCCTTTATCATACAGTTCCTTCAAACCACCTTTCTTTTCAGGGAATTTATCATATATCTGCCGAACATCAACAGCCTGAAAAAAATTAAATATTGATATTTCTTAAAAAAATAAACACATATTAAACCAGTATAATATTTTGTTTTAGAATTATATAGATAGAAATAAATATAAAAAGATTAACTTTTAATAATACTCACCTCTAATAGAGGGTCAGAGTATGTGGCAGAGCCCCCTATATGCACAAACAAGTGTTTGTGATACTGCAAGAAAGAGAAAATAAAGAGTTAGTTAATCATATATGCATCAGTTCTACATTACAAGCAACATGTCATTACAACAAGCCTGATACAAGCAACAATACGCGAAGCACTCGGCTTATAACTTCAACAGTTTCTTAATTTTGTACTTGTGTTGTAAAAGGTAAAATGTGTACATTTCAATACACATATTTCAACACTATTACAACTTCAAAATCAGTACACTCCATGTCCTTAGTACTTTGTACAATGTAGGTTCTAAGCAAAATTCTTGATAAGGAAAAAAAATCGAACTCTTATCCACAACACCATGCATATAAAAAAACAAATCACTGATACATTATAAAGACAATATTTTGTGGGACAAAAAGAATCCACGGTATTAACACATTACACCAAACCAGATTATTTTGAATCTTGTTAACGCTGACATGAATGACCCTTAATAGAATTTCTCGATTTTTCCCAGCCCTGATTACAACCTAATCTTCCTTTAGCCCTTTTAAATGTTTACTTACAGTGTCAGCATCTCTCTGCTGTTCCATGAAGGCAGAGAACTCTACAAGTCGAAGCATGTGAGTGGCAATGGCACGGCCTTCCCATGGTGGTGGAGGAGGAGCCTGCAAGCTCATATCACTAGATGATACTGCTGTTGCTGGTTTGCCGGCATACGGTGATTGAGAAAATGGCTTGACACTACAACAATATAACAGAGTTCTTTAAAACATGCAACTATGAAAAGTTAACTTCAAATCTGAAATTTATTTCTCATTTGTTGCTAAAATTGTAGTGATAATTGTAGTACTGGACTAAATAATAATGTTACAAGGAAGAAACCTATTCTGAAAATCTTTTAATCCACTTGAACTTAGTATAATTTTCTTATATAAAATGTGCTTGAAGAATAATATATTTATTTTATTTTTTAATTTCTAATTCTCCAAAACATGTACCTCATAAAACAAGTTTAAAATTTGGCTCTGGATAAACACCTTAAATCAAAATATGGAAAGAATGAAATGAAAGAACAGCTTACAACAACTGTTACTTTTAAGCTTATATTTATAGTAGAGATACACTTTCTTCAAATCTAGTGTTGCAATGTGTTCCCAATGAAATTAACAAAATAAATGAACTACATTCAGATTGTCTTGCAATGAAGTAAATGAGGTGAAATCTTGAGTAAAAACTTTAAACTCATTTTTCCGAAACATGTTTTTTGTGTTAAGATTTTCTTCCATCCCACTCTTTATTTGTAATGTTTTGCTTTTTATACTTACTCTTGAGAAGTGCCAGGCTGCAAACCAGGTTGCCAAAACTGGAAAAAAGAAAGAAAAATGTAATTTTATATTCTTGAATATGGTTCTGTGAAAAACAATCAGTAGTTTTCAAAATGTACTAAAAGCATCATCAATCAGAAATAAATCAAATTTCTAGAATGTTTGAAGACCATCCTCATCTTAATTAATATTATTTGGTGGTAGATGAATAAAGAGTAAAAGTAACAAATATCAAATTCACTAATAAGCATTGTACTTCACACATTACTTTTAATAAAAGATGTAAATCAAATAATTCTTCATTCATTAAAATATTTTTGCCACAAGGTTTGAATGCACTGCCCAAGGCACAGGCTATTTAGTGTCTTTTTAGATTATGCTAGATCATAAGATAAGAATTTTATTGTAAAGTTTGAAACAAAATAAAAAATAGATTAACAGACCATCAAGAAAGTAGTCAATGCAAGTCTTTGTCAACATACTTAAAATTATGTCTTAATTGCAAGAATGTGATAAATATTATGGTAAATTGTATTGTAGCAGTGAAACAACAAAAGAGTAAACCCAACCACCTTCAGGGGGACTCTAATCGATTATTTTCTATATCCAGCTCTTTGGTCTCGACTGATGAACTAGATAGGATGGGATGAAGGGATGGGAAAGACTTTGGATCCTGATCAAGTAAGTACAAGCTTTGAGAACAATACAAAATGTCTTACCGCTCCTGGGTAGGATACTGGAGAAGCAAGGCCCAAGCTTGCTAATCCAGCAGCAGCTGCTTTGTTGTGGATAGCTGTAGCTGACACTATCTGTGCACTTGACATGCTGGACATGGTCTGCAGTGCCTTCTCCTTTGCTGCATGGTCCTGTGTGGGAGACTGCTCCATGTCAACATAGCAACCCTTCTTCAAGTAAAGAACACATTCAGTCACTTCCCTTTCTCAGATTTACAGTTTTTAAAAAAGAAGTGACAGAATGTATAAGTAACAGCTAAACTTAATATTTCTAAATTGAAATGAAAGTTAAGTAGTTCTTTTTTTAAAGTAAAATTAAATAAAATGCTTAATATGAAATCTTTACAACACTGAAAGAGATTTGTGTTTTAAAAAAATTTAAATTTAAAACACTGCATTTAAAATGTACTATCTTCTAGCAATTCAAAATCAAATGTGTGATACGTGAATTATATCTGAAGAATTTTGCTTAAAGTTGTTGGTTCTTTTTTTTTACAATTTTTCTCATTTAAGCAAATGCAAAGTTAAGTTTCAGGAGGCTTACCACTTTTAATTTAGCTTGAATCTCTCGTAATTTCCTTCTAGCCAACACCTGGATGTGTGAACTGACTTGTTTCCGGGTTCTTGTCTTTCCTGTTCTCAGTTTGATGTATCTTGCTATCAGCTCATTCCGTCCTGCAAGACAAAATTCCTTTAATTATAAAACAGTCATTTGAATGGCAGTGATCCCGCTGGGACACTCAATGTAATGTTAAATTTTACAATCTGGACATGTATTGTCTACAGTGAGTACCCTCATAACATAACATTTGTTGGATGAAGAAAAAACATTTGAGAAAAAATAATGGTATTCTTTGCACCCACTTGAGAATACAAGTAATACCCACTTTTTTATAGTATTTTAGCAAAAGTAGATGTTTGTTTCTCTAGGAAAAAACATCAACTTAGGCGATCACAATACAAACTCAATGTAAAACAAACGTGTTCAATTAGGTAGAAATATTATATAATATATTTCCTTTCTTTTCAGTTTGTAAATTTCTTCCTTCCATGAAATTAGTATTTATTTCAAGAAATAGGTATAAAACTTAATATTTTGGGGATTTGAAGCGGTTTTAATTACCCTTGCAGAAGGATGAAATATAAATCATCAAAAAACTTTAGTATAGAAATTCACATATTTTCAATTTGAAGCATTATATGAAAGATGAAGAAAAGGAAATTTTAAAAAAAATTGAGGATTACTTGGAGAACTTAAAATTAATGAAGGATAAACAATGATAACATTTAAGTAAAAAAACGAAATATTTTTATTTACACAAAAAGAATAAAAATTCGGGCAAAGAAATGAAAAACTAAATGGATCTCAAAAGTACTGTGAAATGTATAAAAGGGACGGGCATTCGAGTAAATGAAGACCCATGGACACAAAACATCAGTTACGCTGCTGATATTTGTCACAAGAAGACCTTCGGCCGATAACGAATATATGAAAGGTCTGTCAATGCAGCCGAAAGCGAAACGTCCAGAACTCAAAAAAAGACTACGCCTTTGAGGAGCATTTCACTTCGAACAGCGCTCGGGGCAAACGCAACGGAAAGCTTCACAAAAGACGAGCAGACGCCGCCGCCACCGCCGCCGCCGTCTCCGCGCTATCGTCACGGGGGCTCCCGGCGCCGCTCTCACAAGGAGTTAAAATAAACAGAGGCAGGCGACCAGCCCTTTCCGTGCGACTGCTACAAAATAACGCAGCCGTTTCTGAAAAGCCAACGGAGCGGGAAAAACAGCGAACGAATGGGCTAGCGAAGAGATGAGCGCGAGGCGGCGGCGGCGGCGGCGGACGCGAGGGTGCGCGCGGGGCGGGCGAGGGCGCGGAGGCGAGGAGGACGACCGTCGGACGGGGAAGGGGGGAGGGGGAGGGGAGGTGCGCAAGAGGGAAGGACAGTGCGTCCGGCAGCAGCGCCGGCGACCCCGCTCTGGTGGCCTGCTCGAGCATGTGATGATGCTATCTTGCGCTCCGCCTCTCCGGAAATATCGAATTAACAGCGCGGACAGAGACGAAGGCTTTCCGCAATAAAGACACTGCCGTCGCGCCCCACTCTCCCCCAGCCGCCTCCGCTTCTGCTTTCGCGTCGCCGACGCGTCCTCACCCCGCCCCCGACGCGTCGTCCGAGCGACGCGACGCACCGCCCCTGCAGTCACCGCCCGCCCTCCGGCGACCGCGGTCAGCGCAAGCCAAAGGGCGCGAGGGAGGAGACAGACTGCGGGCCGGCGGCGAGGCACACAAGACGGCAGACAGAGAGGCGGAAAGCGAGAGAGGGAGAAAAGCGAATTGCCGGAGACGTTGAAGAATGGCGGCGAATTAAACATGGCGCCGCGAATCCTCCAGTACGTCACACGGAACTAACGCCAGCGCCGCCTGCGGGAAGGCGCGGAGGGTCGTAGCGGGGGGAGTGCTTTCTTCTGGCGAAGGGGCGGGGGGCGGAGGTTGCATAATTAACGCGCGCGACCGCAGCGTCGGGGCGGCGGCAGAGGCGACGGGAATTTATATAAATAATCCGGGAGTGGAACAGCCGCCGCCCCGCGGGAGCCCGAGGACAGCGCGCCCACCTGGTGGACAGGAGTCGCTGGACGGAAGGCTGAGGGAAGGGGCGGGGCGGGGCGGAGAGGAACAGCGCCGGACGGAGAGGGACGGGGCTCAAGAGAGAGGAGCGGAGAGAGAAGGAAAGGCAGAGGAGAAGAGGGTGATGCACCTTTGCCGCGGTCGCAGTACCTGGCGACACTTCTCCCTCGCACCTCCCTGTAGGTATCATCCTTCTTCTTTAAGTTCAGAGACAACGATGTACGAGAAACCTTCCCGAATTTACAGCCCCCGTCTTCTTATTTACGTCCATTCCCGGGCGCAAATGACCGGGAAGGCGACTGCATGACTGCGCCTGCGCGGAACTTTGCATGTCTGCGGTTTGCTTCGCCTGAGCGGAGAGATTTTCTCCTAATCCAACGGCTTCCGCGGCGGCAGCCAGCTTACCTGACGATGTCGCATCTCAATCAACATTCTCAACCATATTCAATCCAATATCAGTATCTCAACTACCTTTTAGAATATGTTAAAATATTTTTTACAGTCAAAAATGTATTAATAAATCGAAGGAAATCGAAATTATTCCTTTTTTTTTCTCCATATTACGTCAGCACTTTTCGATGACGAGAACCTTTGAAGGTTGATGGGACAAGTCTCTTACAGAAATGTTATATTTTCAACAAAGCACACAACTCATTTTTGAGTTGATTGCAGTACATATTAAAGCGCAATTTTTACTTTGACTAGCACATAAAAAACATTATCATCATTCACATTTGTAGAAACTCCACTGTTTGACCGTCACAGAACAACCTCGTCGGATATTTGTGGATCTCGCAGCACCTGGAGCGCGGAGGCGGGCAGTCTGCGGAGGCAATTGGCGCGACAGTAACGTGCGGCAGGGCACCCTTGGGAGTCAATACGTGGCGGAAGTCACCGCGGATCCTCTCTTCCGCGCGTCGCCCATCGACCGGCGACGGGGGCGGCAGAGGCGGCGGCGGCGGCGGTTCATTTCGGCGTGCCCGCGCCTTGTCTTCAGGCCACCCGCCCCGCCCTCGCCCCGCCCGCGTGCGGCCTCGCCCGCAGCATCCCGAGCAAAAGCGCCCACGGATCAATTAAAAGACGCAGCGGTGCGCGCGCGGGGAGGCGGAGAGAGGGCGAGGGAGGAAGCGGACGGGGAGATATGGTGCGAGTGGGGAAAGGAAGAGGGATCGCTGCTGCTAAGAGATTGAAAAAAAAAAGAGCTTGAGGTGTTTTGTAGGGGGAGGGTGGGAAATGATGGATCTATGGATATGACAGCCCAGTAAGATATAGGGGGCTACGGAGACGGGATAGTAATAGTGTGATTAAGAAAGACGACCGAGAGCCTTTACTTTCAAATACCGATCACATATAATATACTATAAACTGATGTTACGACAATATTACATCGCAGCCATCACAGACGAAATTGGTGTCATCATGTTATCGTTGCAGAAATATCCCTGGAGGACGGGTCAGTGAAAGACACAAGGGATTTTAGACATTTTTTCAAGAGATCAAACACATTTTGATAACATTATAAGAAAAAGACGATGATTCCAGTCAGTAAAATATATTTAGAGCAGACGAGCCTCAATTGTGAGGTCCTCTTCAGTGTCTGAAAGGTCAACACACCAATCAGTTATAATTTTATATAATATTACAGTATAAAACAATTTTAATTTTTTTTAAACCAAACACAATGAGAAAAAAAACTAGGTACCTGTAAGTTGCTTAGGTTAAGTTACACCATAATGTTGAAATATTAATATAACCAGGCACTTCTGAACTGAACTAATGGTGATCTAAAGGACTATATTAAAGAGGCATAGCGAATTGTAATTGTTTATTTTGGAAAATCTTGTTGATTTGATTTTTATAATTAAAATTGATAATTACAAATTTTGGTAATTAAAAAAATGATAATTTGAAAGGAGCAAACAATAAATAAATAATGCCAAATAAAAAAATAAATAAAAACAGACTTACTAGATATAAATGGAACATACGAGTATAATTACTTAATCATTACTGGACAGATTCCACATTTAACTTTTCTAATTGGACTTTTCGGCATCGCTCCCACTTCTCTGAGCCTGCCCCTCGGAGCAGCAGAAACAACGCAAGTCAAAGAACGTCCCGCCCAAAGCCACAAAGCCCAAGGCAGTCGGGTCTCCCGACGGGGAGGCGCTCCTGGGGCGGGGGCGGGGGCGGGCCCGCCGCAGGGGAAGGAGGGGCGGTAAACGCCGACCCCCTCAACAATCGGCGTGGGGCGGAGGTTGCGCCCCCAAATTGATTGATGCTCCCGGCACGCAATGTGCCCCGATGCCGTCGCCCGCGCGCATGATTTATGGCGGCGGGGGCGGAAGACCGCGGGGGCGGGGCGGGGCGGGGCGGTCGCCCATCGACAGCTGCAGTGGGGCCGCTCGTCTTAACGCATCTGCCTCGCCCTCGACGCCTTGCGCTAATTCACCGGCCGCCTGCAGGGGCACGGCCCGCCATTCGCGGTCACATGTCGAACTCTGTATGAAGTATTCCTTGGGGGCGAGTTTCAAGGGATGGTTTAAGTCATGTCAGAGATAGGGAGCAATATTGTACCCTAAGCGTGGTCAATGCTAAATTAACGTACTTGCTCTCTCACGAGCTTGTAATGTTGTATTCTTTCCGCGTACAACTTTACCGTCATTATTTTATGATCGTTCCTATCCTACTATAAGTCCACACTTTTATTAGCAATAAGAAAGAGTTAATGTTAACTCATTGTACCATTCAGCCAGAATTATCAATAGTACACTCTAATTTTAAGATTTGACAAGTAGGACCAATACACAAATAACGTACGTAATAAATTTATTTATTAATATCGGAAAATCTATATACGATTAGTACCCATCCGGTAACAGGAGGTTCTTATCGTCTATAAGTTTACGGATGTGAACGGGCTATAATAATAATAATAATAATAATAATAATAATAATAATAATAATAATAATAATAATAATAATACCATTCTACATAAGATTCCACAATAATAATAATAATAATAATAATAATAATAATAATAATAATAATGTAGGATACGCCGATTAAAACAACCTGTCGTGTTATATTATATTTTTGAATTAACAAGCAATTTTTGGATTAAAAAGCGACAAATTGACTTCTAACAACTTTACTTTTCAACCATTTCTACTTGATATTTATACCCACTACATTTTTCCTTCATACGTACTCAACTTTTTTAACGCTGCCTATTGATGAAACTCGCACATATTCCGTAGGCCTGAGGCATCACCAGCGGCCAGATTCAAAATACGCCCCGCTCTAACGCCCTCTCCCACTCCCCTTGCACCGGGCCATCACCCTCCTCGCTGAGCAACATCGCCCTCCCCTCGGCCGGATTGGATTTTCGACTCCCATTGCTCCCGGGGCGCCAAGAGGGCGTGGCAGTGTTTCCGAGCGAACCGTCCGGAAACAAATTTGATACTTAATCGGCGATTATTCCGCATCCAGTTTCCTTTTCATGATTTCCCAGTCACAGGGCGACCTTTTCCAAGGATCCCCCTTCTAGTTATCCCCCAGCTCTAAGATAAACTAATTTTCAACGCCGCGCTAAATATGTTATCGCAAGAGTTCAGACCGTGCACGCCATTCAAGCCAGATTTGAATGATAATGCTTTTTATCGTCGATTTTGAAACGAGTCGTTTTCCTGTATCAAAGGGCGAGTGCAGAAGAGGTGGGAGTCGAGAACGCACTCTATACTTCTCGAAAGCGGATTGGAGTGCGCAGCCAAGAAAGCATGAAATAAACAGAATATTAATGATTTTGGAGAAATAGTATGACGAAGAGGATGAGCAACAAAACGTGACCAATATTATGAGGGAGACATAAACAGTATCTCACTGAACACAAAACCAACATAAGAGATGATAATAATAACTGGAAAAAATTAGAAAATGCCAATGCGAATTACATATCCGATTAATAAAAAAAATGAAATTGTATATACGACATATCTGATTTTATTATTTTAAAAAAATAGTCTAACAAATCAAGAGTTACGAACTAATGAAGGAAACCAAAACATGAAACAGATGGGATGAATGAATACGAAGTTATTGAAAAATATCCAAGTAGCGCAACCAACTGAACGAACTCACGTTTCCAACCGCCCCTATTAAATTACCCGAACTGGTTCGCAACGTAAGGGTACGTAATGGAACACACCCTCATCCACACACACAAAAGAGGGCGGCCCGTAAGCGCGCACACAGGGAATTGGAAGGTGCCTGGAGCAATGGCTCGGAAGGGCGATGGGTCAGAGGGCCAAAGGGACGCGGGAAGCCGCCCTCAGATTTTCCGGGCGCGCGAATCGCCCGCCGCCGCCGCCGGGCGGTTGATCACAAACCGAGGGCGATTGCGCCCGCGATCGTAATGAGCGTTAACGAAGGGGCGCCGTGCCGCGGGCGGATGCCGAGCGCCCGATGACCCGGCAACGGGAGACGGAGGGACCAGGCGGGAGGCAGCAGGGACAGAGGTTTAGGATGGCAGAGCAACAAGACCGCTCGAAAGAACCGGCAGAGTGTAGCTCAGAGCCAGCATTACCGCTGTCTCAGCAATGACTCGGACCACGAGGCCCTGGGGATAAAACCAGGCGGTCGCGGTTTTTTCGACACTAGCTACACAGTTGGTCAAATTCGCCGCTATCTGGAGGCGAATTCGGCTGCTCTGATCGGATGTATTTCATGGTTTCTTCGAACAATACGAGGCAAATGGTAGAACATACTCTAACAGAATGCGCACGGTATTTCCTTCCTCTTCCTTGTCCTGTCCAGTCCAATCCTCTCGCCTTACACACACACGCGCGCGCGCACATTTACATGCACTACCCGATCATACCTGTCGGGAGCTTAGAGCTTGTCCAGGCTCGGGCGGTGCCCATCAGGGGGAGATACCTAAAGGCGGAAATAACCCTAAGCCGACGTGTAGGTCGGCGCCGAATTTCACCATCCATCAGCTGAGGAACACCGCCAGCTCTCGCGATAACACACAACTAACGGGACTAATGACGACAGCAGTTGACGTGCACGTAAATATCAATCGTCTATCAAAAAACAATATTTAAAGTTGCAAACGAAAGTAATTATTTTTCTTTGCAGGCGTTTAACACCAAAATCCTATCGATTAACAGCATACTTCCCGCTATTCAGTTGAGACAAACATGTCGTGCATTTGGAAGTGATACGTTTACAAAACACGACGACCTTCCATGGCCTCTTATCAATGTCAAAAGCTGAATTTCGCCAGCCGCGGCAGCCCAAATGCGCCACAGAGCAGTATAGCAAACAAACGATCTTTCCAACTCAATATTTCTTCGCAAAAGTGGGCTTCGCTCACTTTCCCTCTCGTCACAGAGCGAATGCACCTTGTCATTTTGTGGACGCTGCAGCTTCTTTCCTTCATCACAGACGTCACTGACTACAATGCGGAGGAGTAGCATACAGATGAAATTGGAAAAAATCCGATGACAAGGAAAGTGGTATTGAAGACGTGAGCTTCCTATACCCTCACCAAAACTGTCGCAAAATAAAAAAGGAGGAATTAATTTGAGGATTGCTGTCAATTACCAATATGTTTACTCCGAAGAATCGAAGACGTGAGTAGAATGGGTGGTAGGAAGAGAAGAAAGAGATGAATCATTCTTAGATACAACTTAAATACTCCAAACTTCTGAATGGTGTACATCATGCAAAATGAATTACACGAACAACTACAACGTAATTTATTTTTATTTATTTTATTTATTTTACGTCAAAAAAAACAGTTAAAAACTGCGTATGACGTGCTATGGGGAATTGCGACGATTCTGTACAGCACAAGAAACTATTCCTAAGAGTTAGGTCATTAATTGTGTGAATCCCTCTCATGATATACTCGAACTATGCACAGTACCTCCCTACACAGCTCTATAAATTCTAAATAGCAGGAGCGTGACTTTGTACGGTAGGTTTAAGACAAGTAATATTTCTTAGTCGAAGGAAACGATCACAACCACCATTTTCAAAATTAAAATAATTTGAGAAATGTCATAAAACCTATGAAACCGATTGAAATAAAAGGAAAATGTGTAATCTCTGAAACTGGAAAAGAATCTAAGCTTAAATATTTGTGAAGGAAGATTTATAAAGGGATTGGGTATCGTGAGGCCATAAATCTGCAACGTTTTATTGTTCTTATTTTCTTTGAAAATTATTTCGTCGTAAATTTGAACAGATCTAACAACAAGTACAAGAGCGGAGGCGAAGCATTAGACTTGGCTTTGTACACGCTGTTTATGGTAGACACTAAAACAATTTTCGAGTTTCGTCAGCCAGATCAATACTCACGGCCGGACATCTAATCATTCGATCTCGAACTGTTAGATAGAGCAGTTAAATGCATTTTAGCCTTTAGGGGTTGTGGTAAATGCACGCGTTACAGTTTTGGTAATTTGCAACTGACATCCAATTTATATATATATATATATATATATATATATATATATATATATATATATATATATGGTGTTCCATCCCCGTTGACGCGTAAGATCCAGTGCCGACCTGCAAGGCCTACAAGACATACAAGTCTCAGGCTTCTACGGTTGTTCTACCACCAGTTATCTCCCTCAGCAGAGCCCCAGTCTATCTAGGACGCGCTCTAAGCTCCCGATATATCTATAGCCCGAAGTAAGGGTATGTGAAAGGGGACAGGAAGGAACAAGGATGAAGAAGAAATGACCGCGGGGAGTTCACGGCCCGTTTGATACAGTTCCAGCATAATCATTCCCAAATAGCATGCGTCTGGATAGACGGGATAAATCACGGGAAACTACCGATCAGAGCAGCCGGCCGATAAAATTCTCCTTCAGCCAGTGGCTGCTTTCGACCCAGTTATGTAGAGTTTGTCGCCGGAGCCTAGGCGCTCGTCGTCAACGATGCTGCATAGGCACCGGTGGTTCAGCTGAGCTGTGGCAGCCTGTCGGCGCCATATCAGAGCGGCGATCGGCGCGCGGCTGCAGCCCAGCGGCGTCGCTCCGCACCGGTCGCGTGAGCGCGCGCCGTTAGCCCAGACGGTGGCGACGCCACGCCGCGCCGTGGGGCGATTCGCCGGGGCCTTTTTGCCCCGAGCGCCCCCTCCGTCCGTCCCCCCCTCTCCGCCTCGCCTCGCCCCGCTCCGCTCCGCTCCGTTCTGCACTTCTCCGCCTCGCCTCGCCCCGCTCCGCTCCGATCCGTACTTCTCCGCCTCGCCTCGCCTCGCCTCGCCCCGCTCCGCTCCGTTCCGTTCCGTTCTGCACTTCTCGCCTCCCCTCGCCTCGCCCCGCTCCGCTCCGTTCCGTTCTGCTTTCGCCTCGCCTCGCCCCGCTCCGTCCGTTCTGCACTTCTCCGCTCGCCTGGCTCCTTCCGCTGTGTCCCAGCCCACTTCGTCCTCTGTCCTGACCTCCACCTGCAATGTCCCGCCTCGCCCCCCGTCCCCTCCCCCCGCTTCCCCTCCCTCCCTCGTCTTGCCCTGCTTTGTCGCGTCGCGCCCGCCCCGCCCCGCCCCGCTGCAGTGCATCGGTCGTGCTCGCTGTCATGACTCACGAGCCAACTGCACCACGCGAGCCGGGTGGGGATTTCCACGCCGCGCTGGTGACGCCGCTCCGGCGGAACACGCGCACGGGTGAGTGGAACGCACGAGACGCTTTTGTTTCCTTGCACTTCGGGTGTTTTTTCTTATCTCACGTTTGATTTCCTTCACGAGATTCGATATGCAGTTTGAATTGTTGAACGATGCACTTTCCCTCCTTCCCAAACCCGTCAGTAGTGTACGGGAAAATATTACGTCAGCAAAATGCGTTTTGTCGATTTGGGTTTTCCCTTATCACGTTAGCATGCACAAGGCATTCTTTTGCGTTGAAAGAAAGAGCTGATAGGGATCATTACGTTTGATCCACGATAAGGTCCTCGCTATAATTTTCAAATGGAATTCAAATAAGTTCAAAACTATTATTACAATACATGGTATCTGTCACGTAGCATCAATTTATGAATAAATTAAATGAGGTAATGGTATCATCTATGCGAAACCACAGACAGAAGAATCAAGACGTCAAGAAGAAAAACAACTGTTACAATAAAGGCTCTTGTGAAGGATACTTATGAATGTGTAAAGTTTAACTTTTGATCCTGATTATTTAGAACTTTAAACCAGCGAGTGAAAAAGAGTAAGGAGAGCGGAAAGAAGAATTAAAGGGGACACGTGTACTTTAAAAGAGGATAAGAAAGAAAAAGGAACGAGAGTAGAAACCGCGTCGATGCGTCCTCGTGGGATTGTTCTCTATTTCACCCTCTTTGCCTCCGCAGACGTGTGGAAGTCTACGTAAATCCACGGAGCCTCCTGCGTTGTCCTTGCCGTTCAATGGAAGGCGACTTCAGAAAGCGCGTTTGTTTCTCCTCGATTGATTGACTGGTTGTTAGAGATTCCGGGCGCGTCAACCACGGAGGTCATTAGTCTCGTAAGTGTAGTGCATGTTTTGAGCCACCGCTCCCGGTTGGATTCCCCTCGAGAACATATGTCCACTCACACCACAACTGTAGCGAAGTCAGAAGCACGGTTTTTCGTTTAATCGGATATGATGATGCAAAGACTGCAACGTGTTTTTTTATACAAAGCTTTTAAAAAGAGGGTCTCAAAAGTCTTTCTGAAAAAAAAAAAGTTACCGAAAATGAATGTTAAAATGCATAGTTTTAGAAACTACAAATGATTTTTCAACAAAACTAGCAGAAGATGAAACAAAAGCTAATAAGAGTAGAGTCATAAACGCCCCTTCCTAAATAACTTTAGGAAATGTTGTGAATGGTTGTAGAATTGTAGCAATAAATAGGAGCTTTTGTGCTAGTTTTTATTTATTGCAAAATACTATTTTGAAGCCATAAATAAGCAATGAATCTTAACATCTTGATAAATGTAAATTCTCCTTCATTATCGAGTTCTCAGAAAGAAATAATTCTACAGTGTTATAAAACTTCACCGCAATTCTAGGTTTTAAGCAAATCACCTATTTTACAGGAGTATTCGGAAATTCACCTTCATGTATTAAAAGGTGGCAGTAGAAATATCGTGGAAATCCATTATGCAAATATGGATTGAATGGTGGAAATATAGGGACGGTGCGAATAACCAAACCAGAAATAAAATTACAGATTGATATTATAAAATTACAGACTGAATATATTTGGGGTTTGATTTTACATTATTAATTATTAATTTATTTGCTAACGGAATACTATGTAGTCCAGCAATAGGGACAAAGCTATTTAGACTGAACTATGCGGATCTCAAAACCAACAAAACGACAGCGGTTCATTGGGCCTTTGTTAGATCCATTGAAACGTATTTAACATGAAAGCATAGGTTTCCGCGGCCGGAGTCACTATCTACTTGACTGACCGGGAGCCGCCCGCGTTTTAGGCACGGATGCCCATGTTTCGGCCGCTAAGCTGCAACCTTCCTCAGGGTTCATTTCGGGCCGAAGGAGGTCGCAGCATGAGGGTCGAAACGTTGTCATCTGTACATACCTAGGACGCGTTGGCTCCCGGACAGCCAACTAAGTATTTCACAAGAAAATAGATGAATTGGGAAGTAAGCGCTACGGCTCAAAGGAAAGGCGATCGCGTCACTTCACTTCTTCAGAGGCGTTAGGGGCGGAGGAGAACTCGGCTAGACTTCCCTCACCGTGGGTCGCGGACCGGACGGCAGCGCCTGGGACGACGCCCAGCGCGACGCGAACGGAGGGGGCGGGGCGGGTTGGAGAGGGGAGGGGAGGGGAGTGGCAGAGCGGCGGACGCCACCATCCATCAGCGCCCACGCACCGCCCGCGTTTATTGGACACGCGTGCTTCAAATTGGTTCGACCTTTAATCTTCTTACGGCCGCCCTCGGCGTCTAACGACACACGGCCGGGTGGTCTTCCGCGAAGACGAAGGCAGGACAGAGGGAGGGGCGGAGCGGGCGACACCGCGCGACAGGAAGCTGGGCGTGGCGCGGGACGGAAGGTGGAGAGGGATGAGGCGCATGATGAGACAGAGCGAAGCGGGCGCGAGTCTTTTTTTTTTAACTAAACCAAAATAATAAATACAACAAGCGTGGAATGTGCGTAAGTAGAATACTTTAGTACTTGTACACGACAGTGTAGAAAAACTGCACCTGTATTTTGGTTTATAATGCATTCGAAATTTCACGTTGGCTGATCTCAACGACGTTTTATGTAAATCACGGAGGCCGAAGTTTAGAGCCTCGCCGTTGAGTGTGCCGTCTCCTCGTTGATCGAGCGAATTGAGTCAAATGGACATTTTCTAAGCTAACTCAACTAAACTATTTCAACAAACACAACTTTTTTTAATCACAATCAATCATACAGTGCATTTATCCATTTTCTTCAGCTGGTTTTCATAAACTATGAGTACTCGCCAACGTTTTGAAGTCTATTAAAAAATATTCCATTTCGGAATGATATTGATGGAGCGGTAAGGCGGCGGTGGAAAAGTTTCGATGATACTCGGCGCGGGTAGTGAGCAAATGATGATGAAGTAACTGCACAGATGACAGAACTCTTACTTGTAAGTGGATTTAAAGACGATGGTTTGTTGGATATAATGATAAACATTATATTTGAAATATTTGCTTGACACGAAAATTACCTGAGAAAAAAATTAGCTTAGAGTGCTTTACATGAGGGTCTGTTAATTTTACATCTCCCTTCGACCAGTGATTCACCTGTACAGAATTCATTTGGTACGAGCACCAACTACGTAAAGTCTAAAAGCGTGGCGATCTGTAACCCAGACAATTCGCACTAGAGACGTAGACTCAGAAAAAAGCTTGACAACGCACTGTACGGAGAGAAGCGAATTCTCAAAATACATCGTCTTGTCGGAAGCGCCGCCGGAAGGTTGGCGGGATCCGAAGTAAGGACGCGGCGTCGGAGATCGAATAGCGGCAGCCGTCGACGAGGGTCATAAATTACAGGGACGACGCGCCGCGGGACACTCGCCGGAGAATCGATTCCTGCTTCTCTTCCTCAGTCTGTTTCGCGCGAACGAATCGCTTCCTTTCCATCCCTGTTTCGCTACGTTGTACTGTCATCCTGAAATCGATCGCTGTTTCTCGGTATTAATAGCTATTGTTTTTATTTAACAAATTATACTAGAATAAAATAATGTGAAAATAATAAATAATGATAATATTTAGAGAATAATACACTTGAACAAATGTGTTGAATAGTATCTGAACTCAATAAATCACTACAAATCAGCATAAGAATCTTCTATTAGTTCCAGATTGCAAGGTAAACAGCAATAATTAAAGCTATTCAGCAATGAAAGAAACATATCTTCAAATGAGAAATCGTTTGCGTTAAGTAAACTGGCTGGCTGAATAATTATCAAAGCAACTCAAGATCACTTACAATACAAGTAAAGAAACTCAACGATATTAGAAATAACAAAGCAACTATTGTCAATGTAACGTAGACATTTCTGGACCACGATTATATGACCATGAATGAGGCTGATAACTACGAAATCCCACTCTCCCCATTCAGTGTTAATGCCTCAAAGGGCCATTCTGGCTGATGCAATCGTAACAATGCCTCCCGCGTGGAAAGAAGCCATTAGGTGCAGTCGAGCGCGAAGGGGGCACAGTCATTGGCGCCAGAGGCCAGAAGTCTCTGGGGCCCAATCAAATGCCACGAAGATCGTCTGTCTTCTCCCAATGATACCTCGATGGACCGCTTACCATAAAATTATTGAAAATCACGATTAATGTAAATGAATTAAATTTTTTTAAAGAAACATACATTTAAATATTTTAATATTTATTTAATTATTCAAATATTTATCGATATAATACTACGTAGAACATCTAAGTGGTCAAGGAAATTTACAAATGTTATATTTACGTGAAACACGAAAATCAGAAAACAATATCAAATTACTCAAAATCTAAAATTATTTTTAAATGATAATCATAAGACTCGTAAATGCATTTAAATGAGAGAAGTGCTTATATCCGAGTCAGGAATAAAAATTAACAATAATGACAATAATAGTACATAAGATACCAACATCAACACAAATAATATAAATTCAAAAAAACAATTATCTGTCTGCTGGTTATAGTACATATCTTTGTATATAAAGTTTATCTATTCTCTAGCCCTGATGAAGGCCAAATATACGGCCGAAACGTCGGCAATGTAAAAATGTCATTTTCTTTCTTGTGACCCAATCTCAATAACCAGCAGACAGATAATTACATCGGGTCAAGAACCATTGAATATTAAAAAAACAATTATATTTAAAATCACATCTCAACACTAAAGGAACAGCCAAGCATTCGTTCTGTACATCGATTCGCAACACACGAAGCGAAGCATCTCTACCTCCATTACGCCTCACGCGGGGTTTACACGCCCAAAGAAATCTACGAGCGATGCATTCCTTCTGCGACGAGGTGGCGCGTCCCGCGAGGCACTTCATGGCGTCAGTAGATTACTGAATAAAAGACGCTCCCGCGCGCGCGCCTTCAACAGCAACAGCGCTCCCTACTTGACTCCGCCGCGGGTTACTTCCTGCCCTCCCTCTCCGGCGGTGGCGCGAGCTGTCAAATGCTATCGCGCTCAAGGAAGCCACGCGGGAGGGGGCGGAGGGGGTGGGGCGGGTCCGGGAGCCCGCGGGGGCGCGCGGAGAAAAGGAGCCTAACAAAGTTTTATTAACCTGCAATGTTTATGGCAAAACTATGTTCAAAATGCCAGCGTAACACCGCCACTAACAAAATATACACTTCAAAAGAGGAAGGTAGAAAGACGGCTCGCCGCCGCCGCCGCCGCCGCCGCTCGAGGGGGTTTAGCCTTCATATCTGGCTGCCGCCGTCGTTGCCGGTTCCCGTCCTTTCTGCCATCCCCGAGTCGGCCCTGCCTGCCGCCCTCGCCTTCGGCGGCGTCGCCTTAGAGCCTCGCGACGTGGGGAGGGGAAGGAAGGGCGGGAGGAGGGTGGCGGTGTAGGCGTCTCCGCTGCCTGAAGCGATCTCTATCGGCCGCCCCCTCCCCGGGCTTCGTCGTCTCCGCCCTGCCGCCGCCGCCGCACGCTCGCTAGCCTTGTTTCTGCGCGCGGTCGGTGGCGGCGGCGGCGGGGGTGGGGGGCGGCTCCATTTCGCAGCAGCAGCAGAGGCAACGCGGCGGAGGCATCCTCCTCCTCCTCCTCCAGCGGAGGCGGCGCGCGTCTCTTCTCCCCCCCCCTCCGCCCGGAGGCCCCGCTATACAGGGCGGAGATCTGTCAATTTCCAGGGACCGCGCCCTCCCACCACCGCGCAGCCCTTCACCGTCCCCTTCCTCTCCCTCCGCCCGCCCCTCTCTTCTTTGTGCCATCGCTACTGCAGACCTTAACCCTCCTTCTTTCATTTTCTTCCCTGCTCACTAATTGCACATTCTTCGCATAGTTTCTGTTCAATGCGTATCACCCAGTGGAGGGCTGGCAGTATTAGAGGGAGCGAGAGCGGCGAGCGCCTCGGCGGAGGGGCGCCGTCGAGGGGAAGGCAAGGAGCGGGCAGCGGGGGCGGGCGGGCGAGCGCGCGCGAGGGCGAGCGCAAGGAGGCAGGAGGGAGTACACAAGTTGAATTTGGCGGGGTAACTTATTTTCGCGTCGCGCCGCCGCTGCAGCAGCAGCAGCAGCAAGACGCCCCGCGATGGGGTAAAAAGGCGCGCGGGCCCAATTTAAAGCTGCTAACTTCGGCGCCGGCGCTCCCGCCCGCGGTGGGCGGGGGGCGGGGCGGGGCGGGGGGGGGGTCGCGGGCGGATGAGCGTCTGTCGCAGCGCCGCTCGCTCGCGCCCCGCTGCCCCCTCCGTCGCGCTCCGCCCCCACGACAATATATGAGGTAATCTCGCCTATTTGATGGAATAATATTGAAGCAGTGGCGGGGTTGGCACATAGTAGTAAACTTGGTCGCTATATGGAATCAATGAAGGGAAACATCGGGGCCAGAAAACCCTCCTTAATCCCGGGCGCCCTTTCCAACAAAACTTCCATTTCCGGAAAATTTACGCTTAAGTTATCTCCCCCGCCCGCCCCCTTCCCGGCGCCTCCTGCCGCGGGAGGCACTTCGTTTTTCGTCGGCGCTTCTTTGGGATCGCCTTACGTCTTTGTTGGCATGCGGCCAATGCGCGACAGAATTACGCCAATTTAGTTTTACAGCGGAGCATGGATATTCGGCAGGAGAGGGTTGGATATTAAAACCGCGTAAAGCAGGTGCCATAAATACAAAATTCTTGGGAGGGAGGGAGAGAGAGAGAGAGAGAGAGAGAGAGAGAGAGAGAGAGAGAGAGAGAGAGAGAGAGAGAGAGAGAGCGTGGAAGCCATCAGAATCCCTACAATCATTGTATGTAGCAAAGAAGACTGCATTCTTCAGTTATTTTCCAAGACAATACCTCTGTCAAAAACGTGGGTATTATTGTCATTTCGGAGATGAGTGTTGCAAACTCAAAAACACTTCCTAGTTTGATAATTGACTGTAACATATTTATTACAAATTAACAAAACCGCACTCTTTAAACTTACACATTTTTTAAATTACTCTTTAATATTTATTTTAACACTAGTATATATCGAGACAATAAAAAATGTACAATGTGATGACCCAATTACTATTGGTTTTCCGAAGTAAATAATATTCTTTCATATTTTTCAGGAAATTTGACAATTGCGAAGAAAATTTTCTTTGAGTCTCACTGCTTACATGTCATTAATATTTCTTGCAATAGCTACGTATGAACAAGTAGTTATGAACACAAACGTTTCTAATGGACTTACTAATCATCTACCAATTTCAGCTATTCCTGTTTTTAGAACGGTATGTAAAAAAGAGGACTCTGTGTCATTGACCGAAACAATTTAATCCCTAGTAAGGGAAGTAGTTTTTGCGATGCACCCTCCTTAGCAGTACAGTATATTGCAACACCAAGAATAGGAAACGAAGTGGTGAGTTATGCAGAGAAAATGCGGAATGCAGGTACAAGAAAGGGAATCCAGACTGAAGGGAAGAAAATGCCAGACGTTCTCCATCTGGTATTTTCAGGGCACTTCATATTGCTTCGGCAAACAGAACGTTCAGCATATACAGCAAGAGGATGAATATTTCTACTGCCTTGCATATCATGAATTTCTGTGACCCGCATACCACACACAAATATTTAACTAAATTTAAGGTATTTCTTCGTCTTTTTTTAACAGTGAACTTCCTCTGCAGTTATATACTGCAAGAAATGGAAAATCGTGAATCTTGCTTCTGAAAACATAACCGAACAAAACAACCAAATCTCAGACCTTTGTAATAAATCGAAGTTTTTAATAACGGATAAATAAATTTAGAAACACATATAACTTTTATGGCGAAAGAACAACCATAAACTACATTTCTTTTAACAATAAATTCCAGAAACCTTTCGAATTCCTCAATAATAGCGCAAGAAGCTACAATTCTGAGCGTTCTTATCGAATAACAAAAAGTCTGACGACATACAGTTACCTGGATTGGATCTAACACATTCGTATTGTTTTTCAGTAGCGAATAATTCATCACGAGTAAATACAGAACCAAGTTTCGATGACACCAATTATACAAATAAGAAATATTGCATTTTTTTAAAATATCGCATATTAAGTTAATTTCAACTTCAAAATGCCAACTGCATTGGTTCTTGTGACTTGTACCTCACAATATAAAATATCATACAGAAAAACATTTAATATATTATTTGTTTACAGTTCACTCCGTTTAGTCCGTCCCTACAGTCATCGACTGACTCTCCATCACAGTGTGTCATTATAAATCTACGATTCAATACATTTGTTTCGTGTTTAATAAAACAGCGATTGATTTGATAATGTGATAATAATACTATGAAAGGTGCAGCAATCAATAAATTAAAGTTCAAAATAAAAAAGAATCTGAGGTCACTAATCCTGGATGCGAGAAAAATACTTATTTACAACCAAAAGATTCCTGTAAATTCCATAGAGGCAGTTGGTGAACTCGGCTCAAATTGTTTGCAGTAGCAACGTGGACGTTAGTAACATAACTGCACTCTATTCTCTTAATGACGAATTAGTTCAATCTAGTACATCCGTTTCTTTGATACAAACACGTTTACTCTACGATTACATTGCTGTGAGTTTAGAAACTTATTTTTCAGTGTACTAAACTCCAGCCCCCAGAGGTGGAAAACTACCTCGCAGACCTAGTCTTGCACATAGAACTCTCCAAGTTCATTCAGTTCATGATGGGGATAGCCCGCAATCGCTTTGACAGGCCGGGATGAGCTTCAGCGACTGCTGGAGAGAGTGGTAAGCTGCGTTCGGCGCCGCGGGCCGAGTCCGGGATCGTCCTCATGGCCGCCGCACCCCCTCCCCCCACTCGGAGGTCGCGTCCCCAATTGGCGGGCGGCGGGGCCCGCGCCCACGCTCAGGCCGCGCCCTCGGCCCTGCACCCTCGAGAGCGAATCTCGGCCACCGCCGGCCTCCCAGAGGCATTCTACACAACATCCGACTCTCAAGTGCTTGCCACTCTCCACCATTCAACCGACAACAACCTGGCCGACCCCACGTGTGATAATCAATACTGACCTATGGCACTGCAATCAAGGAGTTTGTGTATTCGAAGCTAATTGTATCATGACAATTCACCTCTAAGAATTCGATGGAATTGACTTCTGAATTCTGTCGCCATCAAAACATTGCTTACACTTTCAACGTTGGCACCTAAGTATTTCACTAAACAAGACGTCTGAACATCGTGATCAAACATACATTTTTATACGCTTGAAAAATCTACCGCGCTTCGCATTTGAACCTTTCACGAGTTCATTCTTAATCACACAAATGAAAACTCGGGAAATGATGTATTTTACATATTTGCAGTACCTTAAATGAGAGTACAAAAGACGTATGTTTACTACGCTTCGTTATATTGTTAATGCGATGCTGATGCATGCAATGTCTACGTCATTTGCGTCGTAAGCTATATACTACTAACTTAAAACACTTCGCCGCAGAATTATTTCACGCAGGTTGCGATTGTCAATAAATTCAGAAAAAGATAAACAAATGACGAATGTTAAGAATTACTATGGTTTTGTTTCGTTAATTCTCTATAGCGAACAGTATTGGTCTCAAGACGACAGCCACGTGTCCTAGCCTCCTACATCCTCACATCGTCGACATATGGAAGCGCTAGCGATCGCTGAAATGCCGTGTTTACCCTGCTCACAAGGGAATGTCAAAGGGAATTCCAATCAGAAGACCCCTTCGCTGATTCATAGGCAGTCTCGCCACCTCCTTCCACGAAGAGCACAATACAGACGGAAGGAAGAACAACATATGAGCACCGACTCACGGAAAATAACAAGTCGCGATACGCGCGGCGCGGCGCCTCGGGACAAATACTCGGAAGGGTCAGTGAATTTCCCCGGAAAACGCAAATGCAAGAAGCCTCACTTGTTGGGAAGGGACGATTCATATAAAATTCAAATAACCGGGATCTGGGCGGCGGACGAAAATAACGTAGTGCCCGCAGGAGTGGCGGAAGCCCTGCGTCGAACGCTCCGAGGCAACACGCGGCGCTGACATTCCAGGTACTCCTTCTTAGAAACGCTCCCCGACGATGGGGGAAGGGAGGGAAGGAACGAGACCTGTCATCCGCAGTCCAGCAGCCACCTCCTGCGCTCTACAGTCAGGCTAGTAAAGGTCTGAAAATTGGAGTTGCACAAGGCCGGAACTTGTGACTCTTGGAAAAAATCATTGCCCGATTAAATTTCATAGATAAATATTTTTATATAATAAAACTGAGCGAAAATACTAAGTTTTTGTGAAAAGTTTAGGAGCAGATCTTAAAAAAATTGAGGTCAATTCCTTTAGTACACAAAATTTCTTATACGAATATTGGTTCAAAACAGAGTGAACAGAATGAAAATTGAGCTAGTGGATACTTCAGTGAAGTGTACTGTTTAATAATCTACATTTAAGTTTACGAAAGCCTGACTTTCGTAAAAAAATCACAAGCAAAATATTGTGCCTAATCAACACGACAGTTTGATTCAAACTTGAAAGTAATCCAGGCATCGAGTATTAATACATTATAGTTGTTAAACTTTATTTTTAAATGTCGAATATAAAGATTCCTTCGCGCAAAATAGGAAATATTTTGTAAGACAAGAAACAACTTGCCACGAAGAGATCGAGGAGAAATCGAGGAGAGTCATGCTTCAGGTACACCGGAGTGTACCTTCTTCACCTATCTTCTTCAACACACCGGACTGTACCTTCGTCACCTCCATACGAGAAATTCTGCTGCTGCCCGGGACGGGCGGCCGCAAGGGCGAAGTCCGCCGCCCTTCCCGCCCGCCCGCGACCGCCCACTTATTCACGTGGCGCTGAAAGAAACTGATGCCCGCAGTGGCGCGACGCGTCGCAATATCGAGTGCGGAGGGCGGCGCGCAGGGGGCGGGAGGCGCGAAGGAAGGACAAGGGCCGGGGCGGGGGCGAGAGCGGGGGCGGGGGCGAGAGCGGGGGCGGGGGCGAAGCGGAAGAGCCGGACGCGACGGAGCGCGCGGGGCGCTCGCCCGGAATCGAAACTTGTCAGCAATAACGATATTTCTCGGAAGGAGGCGATATTTGATCTGCACCTCGCCTCGGGCGTCCGCCCCGCCCCTCGGCGGCCAAAGGTGTTCGCGCAGGTGGTAGCTTCTGACGTCTCCACTCGCCACTTCGACGGCTTCCATCGTCTCGATGGAAAATGTATTTTCTACCACTTTATTTATGCAACATAGCACTGTCGTTTTTTACGGTTCAATTAATAGTGTGGGCAACAACTTGAGTTTTATTTAATAGTATCAATTGAAGAGCCTATGTATTTAAAGATGGTATAGACAACAGAGGATAGAAGAACTTAACAGTAATTGTTCAATATTTCACTGATTAATAAATTATTCTGTAAAAGAGGTATTTTACTAAAATTATCAAAATTTATTTGTTGATACATGTTTTAATTTCTAAAACATTACTGGGTTAGATTTTTTCAAGTATGATTTGCAGATTCAAGAAAACGTCCCTTACGTAATTCATTTAATTTTATTTTCATTTCTGCTAATGTGATTACCCCACAAACCTGTACCTGATCAACGCACCACATTCTGTAATGGTGCGTCAGGGATGGTGCCTCATCAAAGACTGAAGGGGATGTGTCACAGGTCGAAAGGCGCCTTCGTACATCGCATGAATATGCCACGCGTCGCGACCTCACCACCCACGGCACCTGCCGCGCGTATTTGCCTCGCGCAAACACCAGTCGACACTCGCGCCTTGTGCGCAGGGCGTCACGTGTGGATAGAACCAACGCGGGATTCCTGTTTAAACATTCAAACTCGCTCACAGGTACATAATACTCTTAAAGCTCGCCTTTCAGCATGTGCATGGAAAATATTTACAGCGAAACCCCTGACCAACAGAAAATTAGTGTCTAGGAATATAAACTAAGAGTATTAAATTTATCTGCTTGCACTCGCATTCTCAACTCCACGAAATTACTGTTCGGCTGGAAATTCTTTCAAAGCAGAGTTGGGGTGAAATAAATTTGTCACAAAATTTACGCGCCATAACTCTAAAATAACACATTAATACACGAGTATTTCAATGTATCACAATTATGTAATATAATGTGTTTCATTATGTGACACAATTGAAATACATCGAACTTGATGAAAGATCCATCTACATTGCTGTTCATCCAACATATATATTGCAAAATATATTTTATGTAATACTACTTAGTAAGATGGTTTAAGAGACAATGAAGAAATCGTGTAACTTTAATATGAAGAAATAGAGATCTTTTGCGATCAGAAAAGGTTTTCTTAAAAAATAATCACAAAGCCGCCGCCAACCATAAATCGAAGGAAACCGATAGAAACGCAACAGATACATTGTACAAGATTTGCCGTTTCGAAACGAAAAACGAAATGGAAGAAGTATTTTGTAGAAGATTCGTCGCTCTGGAAAGTTGAAAGCCTCGCCTCTCGCAGACGACGACGACGACGACGACGACGACGTCGACGGCGAGGAACAGTTCACTGCGTGGAGCGCGCAAAACAAAGGAATCAAAACATCACTGGGCTTCCACGGAGGGTCAGCTGGACTTCCGTTTCCGGGCGCGCAACTCTGCGAGAGCATCGATCCGTCCCCGGAGATGTGCCATCCCTCCCCGCTCCTCTCCAAGACGGGCCGGCGGCGGCGGCGGCCGCCACCGGACGCAATGGCCGACGCCCGCCTTCACAGGTCCGCCTCCGCGCCTCCTCATTATACTACAGGCAGCGCTGGCGGCGCCGGGCCGCCGGCCTCCTTCTCGCTCTTCACTCTCTCCCTCTGCGTGCGGCCGTCGCGACTACCTCCGGCGCGCCCCGTTGTCTTGCAGGGCGTGCTGCGGGCTGTACGTCGCCTCCTCACCACCCACGCTTCTCCACCGTACCCATCACCTGCGGTCTCGTCCCATCTGCCACCACCCTCGCTGCCATCTGTCCAAGCGTCCTTGCAGACTCCTTCACCCACATCTTCGTCACCCAGCTGTTATCGCCGCTTCCTCTGCATTCGCAACCCCCCCTCCGCCTCGTCCCGTAACCCCCGGCTCGACGAGGCGCCTCCGCAATATTACAGTTTACCGCACTCGTCAATAACGGGGTAATATTCCCCGCGCCGGGCTCTGGAGGGAGGGTGGGCGGGCGGTGGCGCGTCCAGGTGCCGAGCGGGGGCGGCGCCCGGAGGAACCGCGCGGAGGTGCCCGGAGGGGGGAGGGGACGAGAGAGAGAGAGGGCGCCTCCGCCAGTGTCCAGTTATTGACCGTGTCCGGCCGGGTGGCCCACGGGTGGGGGCGCACGTCACCCGCCAAGAAACGCATTTCTCGGACCGGCGGGGCGGCGCCAAGGGGCGGAGCGGGGGAAGCGTGGGGCGGGCGGGGGGCGGGGCGGGGGGGCGGGGGCGCGGACGAGTCGTGGAAGGGCCTCGGCGCGGAGACGAGCACCGCACCCCGCCTCCGCGCCGTCGGGCTCCCGGCGGCCGGCCACCAGGCATTCCGCCTCGCTGACTCTTCTTTTTTCGCTCCCCTCCCTCCGCCACGCGCGCGCGCGCCCTCTCCTCGCTCCCGCCGCCGCCGCCGTTGTCCGTATCGCTTGCAGTTTCGCGCCTCGCCTCTATTTCCTGCTCCCCTTCGCTCGCTCGCCGGCTTCCTTCCGCCCTCGCTTCCTCCCGAGTGTCCGTCCGCCGACGGCGTCTCTCGGGCCCTTCTGGCTGCTTCCGCGCCGGCCGCCGCCGTCGCCCCCGGGCAGGACCAGGCGGTCACGGCGGCGCGGGGTACAACGGATCGGGGTGAGGCGGATAGAGTGGTGCAGGAATGGGCGAGGCATCGTAGTTCGGCGCCGGGGTAGGTGGGAGTGGGATGGGTGAGGTGGGGTGTGGTGGGTGTGATGTGGGGTGAGGCGGAATGGGCCGAGGCAGGGCAGGGCGGAGCGGAGCGAGTGGAGCGACTTGTATACGGAGCGGCGGGGGGGTGGGCCGGACGGGGCGGCGCGGGGCTGAGCGATGCGGGACGGGGAAGGACGGGGAAGAACGGGGCGAGCAAGGCGGAGCGAAAAGGAACCGTGAGGCGTTGGGCGGAAGGAGGAGAGAGGCAGAAAACGAAGGCCGGGAGCTGTCACCGTTCTGGAGGATCGGTGACTAAGGAAGAGTTGCACCTTCCGTGGGACCTGAGAGAGCGGTGTCAACAAGTGCGGCAATGTCTTCTCCAGGCGACATACGAAGGAGGTTCAAGAGCTCTAAGCTACTCGGAGGGCTGCTTCAACATGTCACTCTCTCCGACCGTCAGAAACGTTTTACAAGGTTCCGCCTTCGTGCTTTGCAAATTCTGGTTTCAAGCGGCGTGAGGAGACAACTATCTCCAATGAATAATGAGTTTCTACATGCAAATGGAAAACTAAAACCACTCTACTCTCATTTATTGAAGTCTTAAACAAGAATAATCATTTATTACACCTTTACAGTAATTTACTTCAACAGATACGATCTGCGGAATGAAAACAAATGTAAAGTGTCAATGCAATCAGCGCCCTTTCAACGCGAGTACATTTCTCGCGTATCAGTTAACCCACCCTTCAACATCAAAAGCACTAAACTTGTGTACAATCATTTCGCATGCAGACGGCATTATAATTACAAGGCAAGCGACCCTTGCGGCTTCTTTGAGTTACGCGTCCAACGGGACGTCTGGGAGGCGTTGTTTACGACGATAATCTGCCGTTGCTGCGCTCCCAAGGCGCCGAGCCAAGAGCCAAGGGGGCGGGGGGGGGGGGGCGGGCCGAGAAGCGACGCGATTACGCTCTTTGGTCGCCGCTAATTGGTGGAGATCGATGTGCACCCTCCCCATTCCTTCCGTGGCACCACCAGGGAGACCGCTATTTGATACATGGCCGAGATAATTGGAAGTTATAACGCGCCCCGACAGGCGCCTACAACTCTTGGAACATTAAACGGCGTGAAATTTTCAATGCGTTGCTCCAGATACATAATTAAGCAAGCGAAAAATATTCCCGAGGTGAGAAATGCTAAGTGTGATTTGTTGCGACGTAAATAACAATGAAAAGTGAGATCCGTAAAGTGAAGACGTTCTTGAAATAGTACCAGATATTTAAAAGTTCTTGATCACTTCTTGCGAGGTGTAAAATATTAGTTTTCTTCCGTGCAAGTTGCTCGAGCTGTTTTTAGTCCCAGATGCAAATGATAACTGTTCTCTTATTCTTATATTATTGGATTCAGTGAATGCAAATAAAATAATAAATCAAAATTGCATTCCTTTATGAACAGCATTCAACTGATAACGATTTATAGTACTTGACAAAAACACTAAGAATTGTTCTTAATAATGATAAGCATTGGAAAATTTCGTCCAAACCTTCAATTAAGCAAAATTTAGGATAAAATGCCCTTAAAATAACCCGTGATTCTACACCCAAGCCTCTCACCAGATCAGTGTGACAGTTTATCTACAGGTATTTTAGAAACAATTGCAGACACAGAGGACAAGCAGAGAGAGTCGAGGGAAACAATCATCGTGAATGTTTGGGACTAACGATACATCTCTCCTTTTTCTCGAATAATCTACGATTGTTGAGCTCCCATTGGGGACCATTGCAATGAGGTGTTTTAATGTTAATTTTATTAAAAATCTATAACACTCATTTAATTATCTACTTATATTACTATTATTAATACTTATGGAAGTAAATTTATTTAAAAATACTCGTGACTCTGAGACAAATATTTGATAAATTATTCCAAGTTGAAAAAACTGGAACAATCTTTCTCGGAATTACCCTAAGCTCGTATTTGGACGTTTTTGTTCGTTATTTACAGACACTGCCGAAAACAACGTAACGACAAACTCCACTTTCAAATCGAGTTCCGTAATCCTCCGTGTGGCGCGGACGCGTCGGGACACGTGACGCAAAGGGAGGGGGCGGGGCGGGGCAGGGCGCGGCGCGCTGGCAGACCGCGAGGAAGCCCCGGCGGCGGAGGCGGGCATCAAAAGCCGCCCCCTCCGACGAGAGCATAATTCGGTTTACCATAGCGTATAACCTCTGCGGTGGTTTAACTTCGCCCAACTTGCAGCAGCACTTGCTGCGTTGTAGAACTTCGCCGAGATGCGGGTTTTTCGACGTGCGCGCCAACCAGCCAGCCCGCCCGCCCGCGCGCTATATAATAAAGTGCGGTAAGTCCGCGGCGGCGGGGGCGGCGGCAGGGGCGGCGGCGGAGATACTGGCGGTGGAGGTGGAAACCGCGAGACCCTCGTAAGGGAAACGATTAAATAAACAAAGCCCGGGTGGTAGCGTGCGTCGGCTAGATTCGCTCGGGCGCAGAGAGGCTGCGGTGGCGGCGGAAGCGCGGGCGCCGGCGGTGGCGGAGATGGCGCGGGGAACGCACGCGTGCGTGAGATCATGGGAAAGCGATCGCAACGAAAGGAGGCGGAGGGGCTGAGAGAGGTGCTTTTGTCGGATCGTCCATCTTTAGGTGAACGAGGCAGGATACACCGAAAAGTGGCAGACACAATACACTTCTAGGAAAGTATAATGGAACAAACGCAGACTGATAGCATGATTGCGTTATGAAATAGGATGAGGGAAATAAGGTGATTTTGGACTATGAAATACACAAGAAATGGCTAAGAAATTAAAATCGTGTAAAAGTACAAAAGATAGGGGAAAACGGAAGTAATTTAGCTAATAGTAAAATAGCTGCGATGATGTTCAAACAAAAACACGATAACAAACTATTGAACGGTTATCAGTATGAGATGGCGAATGGGAAAAAATATGTGATGTCGGGGACAATTGATGATTCCGAGGTGCATGCACTCGATGATCTACAATTCGCCCAACCTTTCTAATGTAGCTCTCTAACGTACCTTCCTAATGTAACGCGTTCATATTATCAGAAAGGAGTAACGACAATATGGGGGCGAGGTAAAGTAACAATAGCATTAGTGATGGTCGAGTACGGTGGCTGTTTAAGAAAGGCGCCTAATAAGCCATGGCAGCACCATATTCTACTCAGAGATTCGCGTGAAGGCTTCTGTGCTAGTCGTCATTTTGGAACGCGCAGCATCCCTATGAGCGTCTGCGATTCCACATTTCATCGCACGGAAATATGTTTGCTCTTGGGAAACGAAAGTCAAAGGCGAACAGTTAACGTAGCGGGTTCAGTCGCAGAGCCTTGAGCAAAACATCCTTCGGTTCTTTCATTTACTCTTTTATATTTATGTATTTTCTTGTCCCCTAAGCAAAAATTGTCACAAAAAGGAAAGAAAGAAAAAGAAGTGTTTAAGAGTATGTAACGGTGACTAACACGTTCTGAACAACAGCAACAACTATGCTGTTTATCTTGTACGATTTTATTCAAAGAATTATAATGATTAAATAATTGTAGTTACCCAATCGGGTGAAATATATTCCGGGCATGGATCACTAGTCAACAAACGATAAAAAAACATCTTATTACAAGAATCATCCTAAACACTTCCCCCATATGTCAGTTTTTTGTTTCTTGACGAAAATTAATCAAATAAAGGAAATAAAATTGAAATGTGTACTTCATATATAAGTAACAATTCCCATACCACACAGAGCAGAAAAAACGAAACTCCTTCAGTACTTTAATTAAAAATGAACTTTTAAGTATTGAAGAATATTACTTGTCACGCATTTCACAACTTCTTCAAATTAAAAAAAAATCATTATAGACTAATTTGAAGTAGTAAACAATATGAAGGATTTTTCACTTAATTTAAAAAATATTTCATTGACAGCATTACCCGAAGAAGAAAAAAATTGGAATTAGATTTTTCAAACTGGACTTTGTTATCAGAATTTTCAATCTGGCATCTAAATTTTGAAAATGGACTCGCTTTCAAGCTCTCAACGCCACAACACCAGCGTGTCAGGTACTCACCGTACATCTTCCCCTCGTCCGACAGGATGATCTTGCGGCGGCCGCACGGCGGGTAGATGGCCAGCGCCTCCTGGAAGCTCTGCTCGATGTCGGGGCTCCAGACGCCCTCGGCATCGGCCGCCGCCATGTCCTTGTCATCCTGCAACGGGGCGGCGCCAGGTGAGCGATCAGCGGTCTTGGAAGCGCACGGGGAGAGCGAGGGGTGGCGGAGAGGAAGGAAAGGTATTGAACGCTTCCGGCGGCAATTCAATGGAGATCGTGATATACCGGATGTGGGCGCAGGGGTGTTCGGATAATGGCAATGGTGGAGATGTTTTGCTTCAGGAACAAGCGATTGGTGGTGGAAACAATGAAGACAATGATGAAGTCGAGGAAGGGGGTGAGAACGACGGGTGAAATAGACGGCAGTGGCTAGCAGTGACTGCGGGAGGCACGACTATGAAATTGAGAGTGGTGATGTACGAAGGACAGGGGGCAGTAAGGGGGGACTGGAAGGGGGACCGCGGCGGCGGTACGTGTATGATCGAGATGGGCGGTGGCGGCGGCGGCGGCGGGACGGGCGGGCGGGACCGGCGGGCGGGACCGGCGGGCGGGACCGGCGGGCGGGACCGGCGGGCGGGACGGGCGGGCGGCGGCGGGGCGGGGCGGGGCGGGCGGGGCGGGCGGGGCGGAGTGGGGCGGGGCGGGGGCGGGGCGGGGGCGGGCAGGGTGGCGAAGTCGGGCGTCCACCGCCGGCGCCCTGAGGGAGCGCCCGCGCCGATAATTGCGAAGGGGCTGCGCGCCACCGCCAACGTGACATGCACACCGCCGCCCGCGCCGCCCGCGCCGCCCGCGCCACCGCGGCCGCCACTCAAGAGGTGGCGCCTCGCCGCAGAGGCCCCGCGGCGCGCTCACCTGCAGGCGCGGGAGCATCGCACTTACCGTGTAATGATGCACAGGGCCCGAACAAGAACGATAGCGAGAGAGAGAGAAAGAGAGAGAGAGACAGAGAAACTATATGATCTTTATTGTATTGAGGCTATCAACAAATGTGTATTTAATAAGTATCAAGCGGAGGAACTGATTAAGTAGACGGGTGTGCGTGCAATTTCGTATTACTGAGTATAAATAGTAATATATATTTACGAAGGTTAAATTTCTTGATATTACTTATAGGAATGCACTTGTTTGAATTTTTGTAATTCTTGAAAGGTCCTTTGGTCTTATGTCCACCTAAAAAAACAAAAGACCTTCCAAGAATTACAAAAATATGTAAGTAAATCTATACATACCAAGATATACCAAAAGTATATCTATATAATTGGCTTACTTGACTAGACCCAATTTCATCACTGATACAAGCTAACAATAATTGTAATTGTAATGCACTACAAATACAGTGGTTCGGTTTTGACTTGCATTAACCGAACTAGGGCGTACATAAACATTTATGGAACACAAAAACTCTTACTCAGTAATTATAGTAATGATTTCATAACTTAAATAGGTTTATAGCCAAAAGGTTATTTTTGATATTACTCCTTACATGAGAGTGTTGACCCAGCAGTGCACTGAAACCGCAGCGGCACGTGTC
This sequence comes from Teleogryllus oceanicus, assembly GCA_964035755.1. NCBI lineage: Eukaryota > Metazoa > Arthropoda > Insecta > Orthoptera > Gryllidae > Teleogryllus > Teleogryllus oceanicus. Next base: position 98,783,190 of record CAXIVR010000008.1, on the reverse strand, counting down.
AACTGCTGTCGAGCGTGCAGGAAAGGTAGAAAGAAAACTGCGATTCCTGTTGCCGCCTCTTGTAGGCAACCACGTTAAACTCTCACGTTCGGCGGGAAGCCTAACCGCGTCACACAAGGAGACGCCATGAACGAATAATATTTCTACTCACACATGCAATGGAAGACATTCAAGTCAGCTGTTTGGATTTAAGGAAGGTATTAGAGTGTGCACCGTACAACTTTTGCCTCAAAATTAAGTTTGTTAACATTGCGTGAATATCTTAAAACATGCAATTCCTTTGTCATCACTAAATTGTATTTAATGCATCATTTTATAAAAAAAAACATGATCAATAGATATACTTTCCTTAAATTGCGAGTTTGATTTCTCTTTCGATTGTTTTCAGTTAAATAAGACGAAACACGGAGACACAGCGCTACTAGTGGCGAATTGCGGCAACAAACAGCCCCAGCGGCCTGCCTCTCCTCGCCGCTTCCCAGCGCGCCGCTCGGCGAGGAAAATAATAGGAGGGCGACGACTGCGGCTCCCGACCTACCCCAAATAGTTCCTCGGGGGGATGAAAAAGATCGCGGGGCACGTTAAATACACGGTTACGAAGCGCGGCCTGAAAAAAGGAGGAATTCCTCGGGTTAATCGACGTTTCCCCCGACGGTTAACGAGCGGCCCTCACGGCGCCGCGGCGGAAAGAGGCGACGGCGGCGGTGGCGGAGCGAAGGGGCGTGGCCAGTGGAGAGCGGGAGGACGCGGACGGGCGGCGGCAGCTGGCGCGCCCGCCAACAACACCTCACGAGGCGCGCGCGCACCGCTCACACTGCGCGCGCCAGACACGCGAAGAGAGACGGCCGAAGGCCAGACAGATGGAAACAAGGGAAATGGTTTAGAATGGAAAGGAGAGAAAAGGGTGGAGGAAGAAGAACAATGACAGCAGCAGCAGCAGAAGAAGAAGAAGAAGAAGAAGAAGACGAAGAAGAAGAAGAAAGAGAAGAAGAAGGAAGAGAAGAAGAAAGAAGAAGAAAGAGAATGAGAAGAAAGAGAAGAAGAAGAAGAAGAAGAAAGAGATGAAGAGAAAGAAGTTGAAGGAAGAGGAGGAGGAAGGGGAGGAAGAGGAATAAGGGGAAGTAGAAAAGAATAAGAGGGAAAAAATGAAAGAAAAAAGAAAAAAGGAAAGAAGAGAGAACTAAACAATTGGGTATTAAAAATTGGAATCAAATAGAGAAGAGATATTGCGCCAAAAAGTAGTGGAGATGCCAAAACTTAAATTGTGCGTGGGCATCTGCTGTAATTAGGACAGTCTTAGAGGGGAAGTATGATGTGGCTGGGACAACGAAATAAAGGAACGACAAAACACACAGCAGACGGTGAAAGAGGGAATGCCCGAGATGAGAACGGCGACAAGAGCGGAGGCGGCCGAGGCAATGGTGAAAGCCGAAGTATTAAGGGCCGCGGCGCCGCGAGCGTGAGTTGCGGCAGCGAAGGACGCACGGGGTGGCGACGGGAATGTGGAGGGGTGGCGCGAGGAGGGAGGAGGGGAGAGAGAGAAAGCGAAGGTGAAAAGAGAGACCGGGTCTGGACAGGATGAAGAGAACGGGCAAGGCTACGCGGGACGGTGAAAGGCTGGGCGGGGTGCGGCGTGGCGGGGCAGCGCAGGGCGGGAAGGGACGAGGGCCGACCGATAATGAATAGGCCCCTGGCCCTCCCTGAGGAATGTAAATATGTTCATTCGAAAATAAATTAAGCCATTTGCATCGGTTCACGCGGCGCCGGCGCCGGCCTGGATTTGCGCGGCGCGCGCGGGCGCGGAGGGGGGTGGAGGGGGCGCGGGCGGGGACTGGTGTTCAGGTGGAAAATGGGGACCCCGCTCGGCGCGGCGCGGCGGCGACGCACGCGCGTAAAACCCAGACTAATTTTCTGCTCTTCGGTTCACGCCGCTCTGCTCCCCAAATGTGGAGTTGCTATTTGAGCACAGCGAAAAAAAAATCTCTCTAATGATACGGGGGTCTTTAATAACCTGCTTTAAGTGGGATAAAACGGGACGCAAAAGATGCAGGAAAGGTACTTGAAAAAGGGGTGTGTGGGAGAAAAAGTACAACGCTGTCGTTCTAATTGCGTTCGTTACTTCTGTGCGATCTCAGTATAAAATCTTGCACTGGATTAAGGTTTCTACTTGGAAAACCAATTTTTATATTTAGTCGTTCTAAACGATAAGAGCTTTTTTCGCCGTATATTTTGATAATGTAACACATGAATGTTCATCTAGAGTGAATTTTGGACATATTAAAAATATAATGCGATGCAGTACAAGTCATTAAAATATTCCGAAGACCTTAAAAAATATTGCGAAGACCTATTAGCAGTATTTTATCCGCAAATTCTCGCCGCAACCCTTTGAGAGGAATGTAAATTATACAACGTCATACCCTGATTCAATGTTATTAATACGAGTCTCGTAACTGACCTGGTAATACATGGTAACATATCCATTTGATGATTTCTCGGAAATGCGTTACATAACATAGAGACAGAGTCGTCAAGAATTCCTAGAAGCTGTTGTTCGCTGACACGTATATCACTTAATGCAGCGGTCTGCATGCACAAGCACTTCCATAGCAGCCTTGATAGGATTCGAGGCTAGGTGGTTTCGCCACTATCCCCTCACCATGTTCGAGTAAGGGCCTCATCTGAGCTCACGATAGCCGAGTTTACTCGTATTCTTCTTGGTCCGTGGTGTATGATGATGGGAGGACGAGAGAGAGAGACAGAGAGAGAGAGAGACAGAGAGAGAGAGGGGGGGTACGCGAGAACGGTATGGAATATACATACCTAATGTTGGTAACTATTGTCGGGGTAAAGCTATTGAAAAAATGTATAATATTATAATCTTACCATTTAAATACAAGTAGCTGAGATAAATATTCGAATACCTAATATTTTATAAAATCGTAAATGAGATTTTAACACACAAGTTTAACTATTTCATTCAATTGCGTGTCCTGTATGAACGCTCGAGGTAGGACAGTAAATTTTTAAACTGAACAGCGACCTATTGCTTAATATTTTTCTTTATCTTATTATTCCTGCTATGTTCCAAGCAATAGCCTGGAGCTGCTCCGGAAAAAGAGATGGCCCCTAAGCAAATAGCTCTTTTCATTCTTTCCAACAGCTTTTCAGTCCCGCAAAAATCCGCTTTGCAAGGCGGTAGATGAATAAAATGAGGGGAAAGGAAGAAAGAAAGGAAAAATGAAATAAGAAGTACTTGAAGGGAATAGTATGAAAGAGGTCGACTCCAAAACCAAAATTGGCAGAATAAAAGAAAGAAGAGATACTTGTATTACAGTGAAATGTGAACGATGCTAAACATTACACTATATGAGGACAGCTGTGACGAAGCTCATTATAGGCAAACAGCGCCATGGCTGGGGCATGAGAGAAATAAAGGAACGTGAGAACGTGCATTTGGGGTTTGCAAGTTGCTCGCTGCTTCACCCGCGATGCGCCTCACTGTGCGCGGGCGGCGTGGGCCCTCGACGGGCGCGCTGAGCGCCTCGGGAGCCCTCCAGCGCGGCGCGGCCGGGCGTCGCCGCCGCCGCCGCGCGCCCGGGGGCTAACCGAGAGCTCGTCGGGGGCATTAATTCGCGTGCCTCGTGAGCCCCCGGGGCAGCGCCGGCCGCCGCGCGCACAATGGGGCAGAGCGCCAGCGCGCGGGCCGCCGCCGCCGCTCTCTAGAGGGCGCCGCCGCCGCCGATCGCCCGCCATTATGCGCGCCACAAAGGACGAGGCGAGGGGCGGGGACAGTCCTGGGCAGAGGAGGACGAGAACGGGAATGGGGTGATGTGAGGCGGGAGAAAGTGACGGTGATGAGGCGTGGTAACGGGGTGGGGCAGAGACTGGGGGAGGGGGGGGGATGGTGACGGGGGGGGGGGGGGGTTGGGCTGGCGGGATTTGGGCGGGGAACGAGGACAAGGGGCAGAAGACAGGGGACGCGAACAGGGCCTAGGGGAGCTAGGACGCGCGCCTTCGACGAAGCGTCACGTTGGAATTTGGGCTGGCGGTGTCTAGGGGAGAATGAACAGTTCAAAGTCTTCGAACGAATGTTCCTCGTTCACAAGATTAGCGTCGAAAGTACACATCGTAATACAAATGCAATTCCGTTATGTATATGCACTGGAAAATTATTGTCATTCAGTTGACTAGTATGCCCTACATATTTTTGCAAAAGCGGAGTTGTACTAAAAATATGTATACCCACAAAAGCGTGACAGATATCTGATGAGTTGTCCAAGATACAAACAGGAAAGTGGAGCGACATGGTACAAGGTTTTTACTTGAAACCTAATTACTCCTTCAGAGATAACACATTTACCAAATATGCAATGATCTCATTTACTTGGAAGTCTATATCACACTGTCGCATTAAGATCTTATATACACACAAATTATGCTAGAGAGAGCACGAAAGACAAGATCTGCAATGAGCAGACAGCTAAATGCCGGAACTATGTATTCGCCTGGGTCTATAATTCGCCAGTCAAAAAACCGGAAACAACAGAAAGTTCTTCATCGGTACGTCAGAAATAAGTAACTTTCTGGATGAAACTCCCACCCACCACCAACGTATGTGAAAGGAATTATGTCTCATAATTATGTACCATTATATGTCAATTTCTTTGGCTCGGAAGTTGGACATGGATCTAAAAGCTTAACCAGTATTTGATTCCAAAACAATTACAAGAATTACTACACATGATTTATAAATAGTTGAATTATTTGTTTTCTGACTTTAGAGATTCATTTCCAACCACCCCAACATTTTCTCTGTCCTTTTCGATGTCCACCATCCCCTCTGAGTGACCCTCGAAACGCACCTTCCAACCTCACGCGCACCGCATCACTCGACTAATCAGGCGAACGCCACTCGCTGTCCACCGAGGAACCCTCGTGGTCCCACTTTGCCCTGGCGCGGCGCGCTGCGGCGGGGTGGGGGCGGGAGGGGCGGGGTGGGGGGGCGCCCGGCGGGAGGGCGGCGCAATGCGCCGCAGGCGCCATTGTGGGGTCCACAAAGGAGGGGCGGACGCGGCGTGACCCACGACGGCACACTCACCCGCGGATAGTGATGGCAAAGTTTACCAAAACATCCATGTTTCGATACACCGCTAAAGGGTTTTCGGTATCGTTGAAAACATCGACGAGAAACAAGGATGTTTAAAACATCGATGTTTTAATAATAGACTATTTAACCTGCTATTTTCCAAGTCATTTTTAATTACGGTGGAAAACACGATGAAAATTATGGTGGAAAATATCGATATTTAAAAAAATCTATGTTTTTCCCCATCCCTACTCGTGGGCTACGTCCCGCCGTCGCAAGCTCTGTGCAGGCGGCAGTGCGTGCAAATTTGTAGTAGCCCCCGCAAGTCGATGTGTAAGTCGGCGCCGGATCTCAGACTAGCAAGCGCGTCAGCAACACCGCCACGTCCAGAGATAAATGCGCACAACAAATAATTGAGTATTCATAATTTGAGTTTCTGTTGGAATAAATGTATCGAACAGCCTTCATTCAACAATTTTGCATACCCGTACCTTCCAATTCCTATTTAAAATGCTTGTATTAAACTGCAATAATTTTTTTAAAATGTGGGGTTTCATGGACGGACTCACAACTAAAATTATCTTCCTGGTTGAAGGAACGTAGTCCATTCCAGAGTATGTTTCCCGACGTTTTGGCAGGATCTGTGACAGATATCATCGGTGATCGAGTGGTCACAGACGAATCCTCATGGACGGTTTGGAGATCACTGACAGAAAGAGGGTCAGTTTTATACAATGAGCTTTGATATCATCATGAAGAGTCTTCTGTAATCGGGGTTGGACACTAGCATTTAATTAATTTGTGCTCAACTAACCTAAGTTTTTCAATAGCGGTTAGCCATTCCTGATTCTAATAATGCTGATAATGCATTACAAATAATTTTCAAAATAAATGTTAAAAAACTTAGCGGAACGAAAATCTCTTGCACAGCAATTAAACGTCAAGGCCTAGAGCCGTGCTACGAGATCGCGGCTGAAGCTGAAAAATAAATTACTTTCATGATGCCCTAAAATAAATTCTTCAAGGTGAAACAGAAAGATTTGTAGATTAATTCACCGACACATTTATTCACCTCAACTACCTTCCGACTTCTCCATATCTTCCATATTCACGGGCTCATTCTCTTACCGACACACTTAAATTGAAGCAACAAGCAGAAAATAAACATTTTCGGGGGTGTAAATTCATTAGACGAAAGTGAAAGATTTACGCGATGAGCACTAATTGCTTGCATCTCAAATCACCGCCGTCCAACGAACTTTCATAGTAAAGTAAATTATGCAGATCGTACGAAGAATTCACGTGTTTACGAGTGTCATTTCTCTTTCATTACGACGAACTCAAAACAATGCAATCCACCACGAATTTTGCCACTACCGTGAGTGTGTGCGTCTGGAAGCAGAAGGCTCGGCAGAGGCCCGCTTACAGAGTGTGCGGCGGCGGCCGGGCCAGCGCCGGGGGCAGGGGCGGCGGCGACGCCGGCGGCGTCCCCATCGCCGTCGCCGTCGCAGTGCTGCCACCAGGAGAGCAGCAGCGCGTCCAAGTCGAGCGGAGGCAGCATCGCGAGACGGACTGCGACGCCCGCCCGCGCGTTCCCAGCCGCGGAGGCCCCCGCCCGCTAATTTACACCGTTCAGGAATTCCGCGACGAAGAATGTTAATTCCTAATAATTCATAAATCACGCGGGTATGCGAGGAGCGCCTGATAAGATAAGAGCGGGCCCGCGCCGCGCGCGAGGTCGCTGGCGCGTCGGGGAGCGGGGATTTATTCGGCACGCGCGGCCCCCGCTCGGGGGCGGTGGCGGTGGCGGGGTGGAGATGGCAGAGACGGAGCTGCATGAGACAGATTGGGAACGGCGCGGAGGGGGTGAGGCGAGTGTTGGAGTTCCGAGAGAGTGGAAATAGAGCTGAGATCGCAAATGGGTGGACGGGACTGAGGACGGAGGTAAAGGAGGGGGCGATGACTGCGGTGAAGGAGTTAGAAATTTTGAAGACGCTTGTGGTTGAGGGATTCCCAAAGTGGTGGGTTCACTGTTGTGATTGCGTCGACAGTGAGGATACGGACAAATGTAAGAGTCACGAGATATGAGGGTGAGAGACAGTAAAGAAGATTGTCTAAGATAGCTCGGGATGAATGACGAGGTTTAGTGACGTAAGGCAGAAATGACAACATCGGAAGCTCTTCGGAAGTCGAGCAAGTCCGCGGCGAGGCGGAGGACAGCAAGAGTTGGACTGGGGCTGGGGCTGGGGCTGGGGTCTGGGCGATTTCGGGGGCGGCAGCCGCGGTTGAGCCCGCCCGGGCCGGGGGACGGCAGCGGCCGCAAGAGTCCTCTCCCGTGACAGACAGCTCCATTCCGCCGGGGGGCGGACCGCCGCCGGACGACGAGTGAGTCCCAACAATGTAATTACGGTCCCCGCGAGGGAAATCTCGCCTCCGCTTTCCTCCGCCCCCGCCGCCCGCGAGAGGGCGCAGGACGGCGCGCCGTTCCGCCCCTCCCCCTCCCGCCCCGAAGATTCCATATTTCGGGCGTAACCAGCGGGCATAGTGCGCGTTCCGGCGCGCGCCCGCCCTTTCGGGGCGGCGCCGCCCCTTCATCCCCGTCGCCCTGACAGGTCATCTTTCCCGGTATTCTTTTGCGGGCCAAGAACAAAGGACTGCCATGCGCAGGGATGATATCCATTCCGCTCGGCGATGTTGCGTCAAAGGACGAACCTAATTTTCTTGGCTACGTTTTTTGCTCTTCTTTGGTGTTGCTAGGAACGACTCTTAAACTCACGAAACCGTTTATTTCGGAGAACATGTTTTTAATATTATGATGAATACATTTTTTCCATTTGGATCAGTGAGTATTTGTCTTCACAAAATTGAACCTTGCGTGACTTCCCTACAACAAAACTATGTTTCACACGTTCAATTGAACCTATGCGATTTCCTTTGCATGAATTTTAAGAATTTCAAATCTAACAACTAGTGTTTTCCAAGAAAAGCCTCAAAATATACATTTATTTACGTATTTCTAGACAACGTACAGAATACCTAAAAAGGAGTTCAAATGTGATCATATGAACGTGAATGTTTGTCACGTTTGGTTTCGTAGGTTTTCGTTGGTTCCGTAGGTGGTCATTGGATTCTTGACTGCTGAGCAGTATAGCTAAGGCCACAACAAGACGGCCAAAATGTCATCTCATCGACTGAGACACGGCTCATCCCGCATCAGCCAAGAATCCCAAGTCACGTTCGTCTTAATAACGAGTGATCGCATTCATACCATAAACAGAAACCCACAATTTTTCATTCGATGAGAAAATGCGGCGGCGCATTAACGTTTACGAATCTCTTAAGGGCAGTTACCCTCGAAAACGAGCTCCGCCGAGCGCACCCGCAGCGCCGATTGCAACGGACGGCCGCAGTCGGTCACACGTCTGGCTCCTCCGCCCGGGCGCAGTCCGCGCACGTCCGCCGCGGCTGCACCGGCCCACGCGCCGGGCGGCCGACCCCGCGGCCCACTCGTCCTCGCCGTGAATGACTTCCGTGACTTTAATTAACGAGCCGTGCAACCCACCACGCGCGCCCGCGCTCGCTCCTCCCGCCCGTGAGAATATTTCAGACCCGGCCACCGGTTGCCCAATTTAGGGCCCGAAACAGCCTCCGCATAAATTACCCGAAAAGCCCGAGGCGGCCGTGCGTGATTCTGCCGCGCCGCTGCCGCCGACGCAGGGGGTGGGCGGGGAGGGTTGGCGGCGGGCGGCGGGCGGCGGGCGGCGGGCGGCGGGCGGCGGGCGGCGGGCGGCGGGCGGCAGGCGGCGGGGCGTGGCCGGCTGAGGGCGACGCGAGGGAGGGTGGTATCAAGTGAAGGGCCACAGGAGGTTCGGAATACGCATGAAGGGGTCGCAATCGTCCAGAAGTCCACGTGGGCTGCGTCAAAGGAACCTGTTGAGGAGACGGAAATTGGTCGATGTTAAGCGGCGGTTGACTGGGTAGCAGATGTGTGTGCGTGGGTTTAAATGGCAAGAGGTAAGGGTGGAAGCATCCCACATCGTTCTCAGTAAATGTAGCGGCGGCAGCAGCAGGTGGTGACCTAAAGGAAGGACATGATGTCCATTGTGCGAATATCTTTGAACGAACACACGAGTATGCTGAAGAACACAAAGAAAAAGACACTTCTGAGCAGAAACACCTATTTGCGAGAACTATCTCAGAGAGGACAAATAGTTTTCAACACACATGTAGAGAAACACATAATTATGAGGAAATTAAGAACTGCCAACAGTTGAAAATAATGTTAAACTATGTAAGAAATAGAAGAAAAATAAGTGCATTCGAACGAATTCGTACATCAGAGGCGAAAGTGACGTATGTTCTCTTCCAAACAGACAGCGAGGAGTGAACAGAAAAAAAAACGGCTTTATGAAACTAGCAACGACCGAAAGTTGTCCTGAGCATCTGACACAGTACCTACTGGAACGATAGTTACCTCTCAGACACGTCCGGCCCCATCCTCGTCTCCCCCCTCCCACTCCAGCATCCTTCCTGCCCACTCATCGCGCGGAGCGCTACCGGATTATTACCGGACCGTTTCGAAAGCGCATGAAAGCTCTGGCCTGGCGGCTCTAAGTATGCTCGAGCGGAAGTCGAGTAATAGCTAAACATACAAAACGAGTTCCGAAGAAAAATAGAGGTGGGAGCCGGGGGCCCACTTTACGCTAGGCGATAATGAACAAAAAATTGCCCCAACCGGTGAGGCGCTCGCCCGCGCCCAACGCCCGTGCGTCTGAAGAGAGCGCGCCGCCGCCCTTGGAAGAAGGGGCCGCGGGGCCAATAAACGGCGAGCGGATGGAAAGGGCTGGCGCGGAATTAGCGGCCCGGCCCGCGCCGCCGCTGAGGCGCCGTTCTCGGAACGCATGGGCGAACGCAATATTTATCAACGTCATTAGGCCGATAAACGGCAAATAACCAACCGAGGCTGTTATTTGCATTATCGGCCGTGAGTCGTTCAATACGTTTCGTAATATAACTGTTTTTTTATTTAAAAAAAGCATAAAAACACGAAATACGATTAAGTGGATTCACTGCACATACGCGTCTTTCTTTTTGCTTAAACTCATTTACTTGGATTATTCTTAACTGACAGCGGACTGTTAAAACCTTAATGGACTGCGGACTGTTAAATTCTTTTCGGAAGTCAGTATTGAAAAGTGTCTTCTCATGCCTCTGTTTCGTTGTGTTAAGACGATAGTAACAAAATAAAATTAAGAAAAAATACGAAAGGTAAACGAACGCTGCACGACCTCGTCCAAAGCTTCAGCACACCGATCGACCAAGCGAAGCCAAAAGTTGTGGTTTTCATTCCCGGAGTAAGGGATGGGTGCTTTCGTCATTAAGTTACGGCGAAATGGGGTTTTCACACCATCACGAACCTCATAAGAACATCCATACCTGGGAATTGAATAACCTGCGTCTGTTCGTCGGTTACTCTCTGTTTGGCCCCTTTTGGACCTCCGTTTGAGGCAAGAAAGTTGTTATTCAAAACGTTTCGGTTTGCTGGTAAGGAACTGGCATTTTTGTATCCCCCTGTTCTAATTTTTTTCAAAAACTCAAATTAATAAATATGAAAATTACCTACATAAATAAAACTTTAAAGCGTCAAAGAGGCTATAATAAGCCACGTCATAATAATTCATCTGACATAACAATTCATCTCTCACGGTTTTCCTATCATACTTCATAGATTGGAATGCTATGGCAAACCACGATGCCAGGTTGGCTAGAGTCATATGAGTCATCATACTCGTGCAGAGGAGTTCAAGGTAAATCTCCGCGCGATGTAAATCTCTATCATTTCGCAGTCACAGGACATGAAAAATGCATGTAGGCTTTTGGGTATTGATGATCGAGAAGCAAGAACAGGACGAAAGTGAGCTTTTACATTGGAGCGCCTTTTCTTAAATATTCATTCTCTACGTTCGTGACAAATGTTCGTAGCGTTTCATATATAAATGTTTGGCGTCAATAACACAAAAACAATATGATTTCATTACTGTACCATTCGAAATATATAGAAGGATATAAAGTGAGCATGTCAATGCTTAAATGGATTCATGTCATTCAATAATCAAGTCGAAGTGACTGGGAATCGATCTCCTTCCCTGGCATTAACTACGTAAAAAAAACACCCGGTGTATCCAGAATTACGTAATTTTTACACAAAATAATATAATTCAAAATGGACTAACTTTCTTAATAAATAAGTTCACGTCAATTTATCAGACATATTTACGTATTTTTGTAGGAGGAAGTTCTTTCATATTTTCATGTCACATTCAGACTATATTCAGCCTGGAAATGAGAAAATACACACGGAATATATAGAATTATTTAATCAGAGATTTAATAGAATTTTAAATTAATCTGAGATTTCCAGTAACATGTCGAAGCAGCATACATCATTTCACAATCTCGTTATATACTATTCGACCGTCCATGTTTGTTTTGCGTGCGTTGGCGCATGATTCATATACATTTGTCTATTTCGGTTTTTCCGTTAAAACGCAATTACTGGGGTAGTTCATTAAAAGTCTTCAAGCAATGCATTTAACAGCTTATCTAGATCACAGCTAAATAAAGCACGCAGGTGTCGGGAACTCCTCGTAAATCTAGCATAACAAAAGAACAATGAGAAGCGTGCGTGAATGACACAGCATCAACGTTCCTCGCGCGCTCTAGCGATAGAAAAAACAATTCCAACAACTCCAACAGACCGCTAGGGCAAAGGTTGGTCTCCGCCGTAAGAACGCCCCTTATCAGCGCATAAAAATGCAGCAGCTAAACGCAGAGGTGCTTCGAGCGTGACGTAAGCACTTGACAAATTGTTCTCGGGACGCGGTAAGTAAACAAAATGAATTATTCAACGAGGGGAGACGGGATGTGAATTAAAATATAATAGTGTGTGCCTTGTCGTTTTCCACCAGCCATGCAACCGCAGTACCCACACTTGCCGAAAATACGTTTTTGAAGACACTGAGAGCACATTTTAATTTCTAAAATGAATCTTTTCGAGAGAAAGATCACACGTATCATTTATGATCTGAGGTAATTCAATGTTAATTTTTCACTGCTTCAGTGTTATTACACAATTGAATTTCGGGTAGGTATCGAAAGCAACAAAACAAGAGTATTTTAAAAATAAATTGGAATCTAAAATAGACGAAATATTCCTCAAAACCGATAGTTCTTTCCCAAAATTCATTTACGATTGGTACCATTTATGATTTTGTAAGAAAAGAGAAAATAATTTCTCACTAATGACTACTAATAAGTCACAACTTACATCGAACAACGGTATATCACCAGTAGTTAAAAGTCAGATTACAATTCACGTTCAAAACCGAATTTCACACAAAAACAATAAAGAGGAAAAAACGGCAGAGTGTATCACCTACACATTTTCACACTTAATAATGCGATTTACAAATTACTATTTACCAGTTACTGGTCTAGTAAAATTTAGAGAATAATTCTTCAAATGTGTTTTATTTTCCTATTAATACTCAATTATTGGGGTAGTTTATTAAAGGCCTTATGGTGATGCATTCAACAACTTATCTAGATCACATCTACAAAAAACTCTAAATAATAATAATAATAATAATAATGACAACAAATGTATATTTGTTATGTCTTTCATCAATTACCACATTCCACATCACGACTTGCAAACCGCAAGAATTACAAATGTGAGGCTCTCTGCTCTTCCCCCCCATCGAGCCGTGCCGCCGCAGGTTTTCCGAAATTGAGACAGTCTCTGTCTCTTTCCCTCCGCCTCGCACGTTCGATTACGCGCAGCTTGCAAATGCTTCCACGCAGCGAGCACGCTAATTGGCGAGTTGGGCGGCGGCCGCGTTTTCCGCGAAAAGCGCGCAAGAATTTTATTATGAGACAATTAAGGAGGCGGCGCCTGGCAACTGGGGGAGGGGGGAGGGGATCCGCGGCATCCGGAAGAAAAGAGAAGCGCAACGCGGGCGCAGGAAGACGCATCTATTAAATTCCTGGCTCCGTCGATGCGAGAGGCGGAGTCAGTCACCAGGAGCGCCACCGTCCTTGCGAGGGTCTGCGATGAGAAACCCCCATGTTTTTGCGAGTGATTGCGAAAGCAATCTCGGACCAGTGTCTTTTTCTTTTACCTGCAGCGCGTTCGCACAAGTAGTCATGTTGCGTTTGTGAGGTTGGTGACGTATCCTTTGAGTTCGCTCCGTTGGAGGCAGTTTTAATACTCCTTTCGTTGTTATGCGCGAAAGTAGCCATTCCTTGCCGAAGTGATGGTCGGGTATGACAGGCAAATAGTACGAGGGCGACGTAATGATTATTCGGGATGAACAAACAGGAAACTTGAATGTAAGAATGTTCAATCAATTGAAATTTGGGGTAAAAGCAGGCGTAGTTGTTTTATGACCACGAAGTAAGGCTTCCTGAACAAAATGTATTTGAAATTATTTTTGAAGTCAGATATGTTAAAGAGGCAATTGAGATGATGTAAGGTAAGAATACAATATTACCTTAGAAAAGTGTGCAACTAAGTAAGTAGATATTAAAAGTGACCTAATTATAGGTCACAATAATAAGCTGGCAATGAATTCAGTGATCGCCAGAATTCATTTTATCGCTACTTAAGTGTTTACCGTGATTTTTTTTTTTAATTTTAAGAAGAGCGACGTGCAGATTTAATTCAAAATACGACAGAAAGAAGGTAGATTTTTTACTTTTTAGTTACCACACAAATGATGGAATATATTTTTGGACTCGAAATTTACCGAATTATTATGTGCACTGATATGAATCAGCTGAAATTAAAAGAAAACACTTTAAAGAATGTGAAGTTTTACATCATTCCACAAGGTTCAGTATATCTATAAAAAAGGAGTAACAAAACAAAAAGAAGGGGGGAATTTAGCAATACTTGAATTTAAATAAAATTTGTCATGGAAAATTTAATTTTAATAAGTTTTCATAGCAATTAATATATTTTATTCTAAACCCTACCTACTCAGTGGAATGCCCAATTCTTTCTTGTATATCAAATCATCGCATTGTAACACGCTCTACAAACTCCAACTCTTCCCTAATTATAATATTAGAACTCTTTTACCAACTCTTCAAATTCGTGTCAGGTCGGAAGTGAACATTTCCTTCTATGGGCCGTTGAGTCAAATGATGACCGTTCTAATGAGGAATAACTTCCATAATTCTAATGAAAAGCAGTCTTTTTAAAAAAGTACACTGAGGGGAACCACAGAACGGTTTATGTTCGTGACGGCCTGTTTCCTCGGCCACACGGCACAGGAGTGGCAAAAGTAGCAACCAGCGGTACACTGCAGTAGATGATGAATAGAGAAGCCTACGATATCATTTAGATGACAGGATAGTACTAAAAAAAAAAAGAAGACGATAGTGATAAAAATGAAAAAGGAGAGCAACGACGGAAACAGTGGTGATGGTCCTAAAGGAAGCGAGTGTGGCAGTGACGTTGAGATAGCAACGAACATCGGAGATGGGAGCAGACAAGAAGGCGGCGGTGGCCGGTTCTGGACAAGTTTTTCGAACGGTAGCGGGCGCCGCCCGCTTGTATAATTCAATAAGCCGCACACTCGGAGCCCCCAATAGTCTCGTGGTGGGTTGCCTGCGGTTGAATTTCAGCTAAAAGCCATTCCCGTCTAGTTTCCTTCGCTGCACTAATGTTTCCCTGTTGCTTCCACGAAAGAAATTCAGTTTAATGTACTATTCCTATCAATATATTCTAAGAAAATAATTATTATAAATATTATATAATAATAATTATTATTACAATGAAGTCTTTAGTAATGACCGTTAATAATTGTATACAAAATCAATTTAAAAATCTGATGAGTCGTATATAAGCGGTGAATCGAAAGTACCCGATTCATAATATCTAAAGACTAAAGAGATTAATCGAGCATCGGGGTTCGTTCTGTATTCTTACCACTTTTAATTTAAAAATGTTGAGCTATGTAAATAAATATCACCGCGTCTATTTACGAGGGAAACGTGCATGCACGGAACTCTCTCGGTCTTGCTAAATAATGGTTGACGCGCTTAGTGTCCTTTGTTTTTACTCTCCCTTCATCGAAATGTCGCTCCTCGGTCTTTCGGGGCCTCTGCGAGGCGAGCGTTCTTGCGCGCTGTGGTAACGCGGCGCGCAGATTCGTCCGCAAATGTTCCCGTCTTGTGCAGTTCTTACGCGCGTTACCACACTAGATGAAGCAGCCCCCTCTCGCCTTAATGGTCTTCCGATCTTAATTCCCCTGGTCGTTTGCGTGGTTACGGTCATTACGAGCGTGCAGCGCGGCGCGGCGGAGGGGCGGGCACCCAACAGGCCGGACCAGGGTGGGGGCAGGGGAGGACGGGACGGTCCTTGTCCGCGGACATTCCGCAGGGCCATCACTTACGCACGGACATCCATTGCGTTTCGATCATGACGCGGCGCGGCGGGCGGCGCGGTGGTGGCGCCCATTAATCTGTCACGCGCTATGAGTTAGGGCAGGAGGCCTCCGCCCCCCCCTGTGGCCCCTGGTTCCCCCCCGCGGCGCGGCGGGGACGCGACCCCCACGTCCGCTGTCCGCTCCCCCATCGCCCTTCCACCGCCCCCGCAATTCCACGGCCCCGCCCACCGCACTCCCTCACGTGCGTCGCTATGTGCGTAATGTATGCGCCCACGCCGTTACCGCGTGGAGAGCACCGGGTCCCGTTTGCTTTGGTTCGGCACTTAATATACACAACGGCCGGGGTAACCATCAATTCTTGACCTTAGGTACATCTAATACTAATTGATAACGCAGTAAGTCGGCATAAGGTAGTGATAGGTCGCTCGCAAAATAATGTGATATTAATTCTAAAAATATAAGAAAAGCAACGCCTCAGCAAATTTCGTTTTCAAAATTCTGTAATCAAAAGCGTTCTCGAGCCCAGTCGTGATTTAATTTCTGAAAACTACTTTTATTGAGTAACGACTATTTCAATCTGCTGAGACGCTCTCAAGCCTCACAGGTTTCCGTTTAGTGGCAAACCATTACGCAATGAAGAAAACTCCGCTTTACCTCACAAAACAACACTTCAATTTCTTTCTACTCGGGATACACCGGTACCTAAATCCATAAACGGTATAAACAACGCGTACGTTTCACACGCAGAAATGTATATTCTTATAAGTCATTGAATCAAAAGGCAGTATTTTCGCGATCAACATACGCAAGAAACCAGTTGCAACTGCTAGGAATCAAATGGCGTAAACGCTGCCGCAACGCCGCCCGCCTGGTGCGCCCTGCGGAACGCCCCAACTGGCCGCCCCTGCGCGGAGAAGCGTGCGCCGGGAAGCGCAGCCCTGACGTCAGCGGCCGCAGGTAAACTTTTGAGAAGTCCTATAATTACGAGCCAATAGCCCCGGGGCGACCGCGCCACCGCCACCGCCGCCTCCGGCTTCTGCGAACACGAGGGATGCGGCGGGCGCCCTGACGCCCTCCCGCTCTGCCCCGCCAGGCTGTCCAAACTCCGCGCCCCCGCCGCGCCGCCTCCAGGAGGCGTTCCCAAACCTTCGATCCGCAGCCGCGCGGCGCGCCCGCCACCGTCCTGCCACCTCCGCCACGTGCACCTTCGGGAGTCCCGGCCAAGATCGCGCTGGCGGAGTTCCTCATTCCGTGATTTATTACGCAGGTTTGGAGTAACGAAAGTTTCCGACGATACAGAAGTAGAAGACGTTTAACGTTTAAACAACTTGTCGAGTGTTTGAGGTGGAAAGAGCACAAAGGAGCATTAATGTTTATGGCAACGAGAGGAGTAACTTCTTACAGAATGTATTTGGCGTATCAAGTGGAACTTCAGTGTCTTAAAGGAATCTTGACTTTTAAACCATCTATATTATTTAGGGAATATGTAATAAAAGTTTGAGTCACTACAAGCACCGTAAATTAGTTTCCATTTTTGTTTAAAAAATATGTCAACAGCAATTGATTGAGTTGGACAATTTGTGAAAATGGAAATACTGGCGCAAACGTCATGTCAATGATTAAATACATTTCGTCGTAACTTAAGAGTAGTTCAGAACTATGACTATTTTATGAGAGAAATTATAAACACGTTTTTATTTGTGCGCCCTTATTTAACGTAAATCTTAAAAGCGAAGGGGTAACTATTTCACGGAAATTTCAAATGCATCTTCCCTTTCTAAAATGGGAAACTCGCTTGCGGCGTCACGAACCGTATCCTTGCACTCCACTCTATAATTGCCCTTTCTACGCGGCAGTCTCTGAGGTAACAACCCCGCAACGAGCGAGTAAAAACCAAAACGACGGCTCTGGTGCTCCAACACTCTCAAGAAACCGCGTCCAAGGCGCACTGACCACATCGAAGAAAGGAAGAAAAAAGCAACTCTGCCCGCATTAACGACGTGGCAGTAAACGAAAATAGAACGCAATCGCTCGGCAGTAGTACTTTTTACGAAACAACTTTTCATACTCCCGTCTCGCAAACCACTACTTTGAACGCAGAAGTAGGAAGCTTTTGTTTATGTTGGTAAGAACGTCGGGAGACGGGGAGGAGGAAAGGGAGGGATTGCCCCGGTTTAAGAGTCGAACGAAACGCGACAGGTTCTCGAAGACACGAAAACTCGCGATGGTCACGGAAGAAAACGGCCGACACAGAAAAGTTTGTCGGGCGGCGATACGGAATATTTATGCTGGCTTCGGCACGGGTGAGTGGGTGGGTGGGTGTATAAGTTTGGGCAGGCGAAGTGAGGGTCGGGGAGGTGGGAGAGAATCGAGGCGGGGCAAGGGGAGCGGGGTAAGGCGGAGCGGCGACGCGGGCTGGGTGAGGCGGAGCGGAGTGATGCGGAATGGGGCGAGGCGTGGCGGAGCGGGGGTGGCGGAGGGGGAGAGGCGGAGCGGGACGAGACGGAGAGGGATGAGGCGGAGCGGGGTGAGGCGGACAGGTGGGCGGGGCGGGGTGAGGCGGAGCGGGGCGGGCGGAGCGGGGAGAGACGGAGCGGGTGAGGCGGAGCGGGGTGGTGAAAGGAGCGGGGCGAAGCGGAGTGGAGTGAGGCGAGGCGAGGAGGAGCCGGGCGAAGCGCAGTGGAGTGGGACGGGGTGAGGCAAACGGGGTGAGGTGGAGCGCGGCGAGGCGAAGCGGGGCGAGGCGGGGGGAAGGAAGGGGCCAGCGGACGGGGGGTGGGAGCGGGGAGACGGAAGGCAACGAATTTCAAGCGAGGAAAGTTACGTGCCGCCTATCGAACGGAGCGAGAGCGACAATGAATAGTGAACGCTCGTAGCAGAAACGATATGAAAGAAAAGGAGATGTAATGAGAAACGGAGACTAGTAAAACTAACAAAAACTTTAGTAAAGGGAAAAAGAGGAAAAAGCGAGATGCAAACAAACTAGAGCAGAATATGAAAGGAAACTGTACACATAGGAAAAGTAGAGTTCTGTACGAAGGGAGGATGAGCTGTGAGTGGGTCGAAAAAGAATAGAGAAAGGAGAGGTCAAACTGAAATGAAAAGGAGAGGTAAAACGAAACAACGCAAAAGGCAAGAGGAGCGAATGTAATGACTAAATGAGGAAAACTAGAGAAATTGATATTTACGTTAAAGCAATAAAGTAAGCTAACCAAATCGAAGGAAAGCATCCAACACGAGAGGAACGAGAAGCGTAGCTGACTGGGGAGCTGTCAATGAAAGGAAGTAAAGCGGGCAAACTTCGCCGGCTCCGGCGGGGCTGGGCTGCGCTGAGCATGCTGAAGGACGAGCGCAGGGGCAGGGGCTGGGGAGGACAGGACGGGGTGGGGTGGGGGTGGGGGTGGGGCCGAGCGAAGTTCGTAGGGAGGCCGCTCCGAATCAAATGGCTCGTTCGCATGTCCCGGTCTTCGCGCGGATAAATAGCGTTTCATTTAAAGCTCCCTTCGCTCTTGGCCTGACGGCAGACAGGCGGAGGGGACGAGCGACGTCGCGGCGGCGAGGGCGGAAAGTGAGCGAATTTGTTACGGCGGAAGCGGAGGCGTCGCGCGGGGGCGGGGCACACAGCAGGAAGCGGACGGCGCGCGGGGCGGCGGCGGCGGCGGCGAAGGAGACTGACAATGAGGAACGGAAGAACTGGAAGGAGAAATGGTGCAGACTACATGTCAGAAAGCGATGTGTTTTACTGAGAATGTTCAAAGAAATGTCGGTGATGTAGAATGCATATTAATAAATATGACAATGAAGAGAAAGGTGTGAGAAAAGTACAAAGAGGGAAGGTGGCACTAAAGCTCAAACGGGAGAAATAAAACTAGAGAGAAGCTTGAGACTAGAATTTCAAAAAAAGTAACATAGAGTAGAACTCGTAACGCAAGTTGGCAAGAGAGAAAAAAGCGCAGAAAGAGTCTGATCGTGTAAGGAAGAGTGCGCGAGAGACCGACAAAGAAGTGAACTGGTGCCAGGGGCGATAATGGTGGGTGTCGGCGACGCAGGGCAGGCGACTGCGAAGGCGAGGGCGCGGGCGTGGGCGTGGGCGGCGGGCGGGCGGGCGGGCGGGCGCCGGGGCCGCAGGCACTTTCAGGCGCCTCCCTTGGGGAGCGCCATCAAACGGCGAGGCCTATCAGCCGGGGCGAGGCGGGCGGGGTGGGGGTGGGGGCAGACGGCCGCGCCGTGGGCGGTGGACGGCCGGCGGCCGCAGGGGAGGCCGATCGTCGATCGGGACTTTTCTCTTACGGTCCCTCGCCGCCGCCGCCGCCGGCCCGTTGTCCTCTTCGCCGGCAGTTCCAAAGACCCTCCGGGCCGCTTCCCGGCTCTGGGCAGGAAACGGCCACCGCCAGTTCGATTCTTGTACTGCCGTTTCAGTTGGCGCAAAGGCGTCTTTTCTCGGCCTTGCCTCATCAGGTAAACTTTCACACAGTAATTTCGCGGGTCAGTATTCGAGATTCTATAGCATCAAGCGAGATATTTTCAAAGTTCCTTTTCGTTAAGGAAAAGGATAACCCTGACATTTCTAGAGATCCGTTGACAACATCCATCGGTTTTCTGCACACAAAAGCATTCAGTGATATTTAATTGGCACTACTACACTGTTGATTATCACGCCCCCATGATTTCGAGTGCTCCGTAAACGACACTTGAAATGCACTGCCCAGAGGCTACGAAAGTCTCATAGACCTGAAGCGAAGCGTAGTTACAAGTCGACACTAAGAAATCCATTACAAAATTGTTTGGAAATGAACTAAGCAAAAAACCTTTTTTTTTACAATGTTAACAATCAAAAAAAAACTTTTAATTAATCAATTTATGTTGGCTCTTCGTATTTAGCTCAGAACATCAGAAAGCAACAGTCTTAAGATCTCTTAAACCCTTTTACGTCTTTTTTATCGGCGAGCAAGAAAGCGCGTTTAGCTCCCTCACAGAAATAGCGCGCTCTCTTATGAATTTCTCCAGAAACACGTGTCGGTTGAAGGCGAGATCGTTAATACCGACAGGAAGACCATTTGAAGCCCGAGGGCGCTATATTTAGCGCAAGCAACACGCCACTCGCTTGTATCGGGGGCAGGCAGGGGGGCAAGGCGCGGAGGAAGGCCGACAAGGCGTGCACAAAGCGCCATTTTATGGCCGCTCAACACAGCAAGGCAAAACGCGGCGGCGGAGAGGAGAAAGAAGAGCCGGAGATGCTGCGGACTCAGAATCGGAGACTTAGTGGCAAGCAGTGGGGACAAGGGAGATCAAACGGCAGATGTATGCTCAGGGGAGTGACAACTTTGTTTTCTTAAACGAAATTTCGACAATTTTTGTGGGGTCCTATTTCCACGCTAATCTATGTGCTGAAAGAAGGTACCGGTCGCTCGTGGGAATGATGTTGCTGGGGCAAAGACTAAGGCACCGCGCGGGAGTCGATTTGGATTCTCCACGCACAGACGAGTTAAGGTACTTCCTCAATGCAACACACAGGAGTAATGTACTGCTTCCTCTGTGCTAAAATTAACATTCCTTCGGATGACGAAGGCCGCGTATGGAGGAAGACAAAGACTGACAGCAGGACGTGAATATGCGAAATCCTACACAAGTTTCTGCTGGCTCTTTGTGACTCCGCTTCTGCTTACAGTACAGTGTCCTTGGAGGAAAACAAGACATTCTATTGCGCACTCTATTCAGACGTCACGATGTGTGAAATGAGAAAAGAATAGAATAAACAATTGTTTAACAAGACTTCTCAGCGCGGAACGCCGTTTTCATTTTAATTACTTCTTCAGATTACTCTAGTCTCAATGACTGAAGGAAATATTATTACAAATGAACAATTGAAAATTACAATATTATTAGAAATGAACATTACTAGAAATGAACAATTGAAAATAAATAAAACTGAGATTAACTCCTCGTTGAAACACAGTGTAGCAAATTGTACTTCAACATAAAACCACGAGTAACTTGTTCTGATTAAACAATGGAAGCCTTCTATGCATTAAAATATTAATTCCCATAAGCATTTAGTAGCCTAAAGTGAAACATTCTGGACAGTAGTGAGTGATACAGCACCACCCTGTCGTCCATAACCTGATCGCAGTTGACAACCACCAGTGTAGCGCGCGCCGTTCCATGCCGTCTCTCGTCCTCGCCTAGCGACCCTGTGACATCTGGCGTCGAACTGCGGAACGAGCGACGCCAGGTGAGCGCGGTTTCAGCGTCCACTCTCCGCCTCCAACTCAGCTCCGCTCCCGTCACCCTCGCCCCGCCTCGCTCGACCCCGCTCACCCATCCCCGCCACGTCCTGCCTCGTCAACCGCCCCCACCGATTCCCTCTGCTGGATCTCGCACCGCCTCGCTGTGTGCCATGTGCCGTGCGCCTGCCCGGATGCTCGCAATTGCCCCCGCCCTCTGACGGTTGCACGGTGCAGGCGGCGACCGGCCGCAGGCACCTAACGCTTTCCCCGGACAGAGGAGCGCAAGACGGCCCCGCGAAATGGTGCATCTGCACGGCCAGACGTGTTCATGAGTCCGCACCTCGTATTGCAATGTGAGCAGCTTTGAAAGTAAGAGACAATGTCAATGACTGTATAAAAAAGCATACGGAGAAAGTCATACGGAGGGTAGAAAATTTAAATCATTTGACGCTTAGGAATAACAATATCGTGCATGGCCTAACACAGACACATTATACCGCAAGTACCGCAATACGATATTCAATGAAAATAACTAGATCAAGAGTTTTGGGAAAAAAACATCATTATTTATTAGAAATGTTTATTAGTATACTGGTGACCCTTCAGACATTTTAATGCCAGGAACCGAGGTACTAATTTGATGGAAGAGTAGTAATTAGTTCAGAAAATAAGTGTGTTGTCTTGTCCACGGTGTACATACTTCCCTACTCTCGTTAGACTCAATTTTTAAAATATTTATTTATTACAACTGCACCATTACTTCGTGGCACGGAAACTCCATTAGAACAAAGTAAAACACACTGCTCAAAACACGCCGCTTGCGCAAAAACCATCTCCTTATTCCACAAAATTCCTTCTCATTCCCAGGTAGCGACTCAGAATAACACCACCCTTTACATTCACAAGGCCGCGGAAACTGTTTCAACACAGCGGCGACGGCGTAGTATATTCCCGGGACGGCGGACGTGGGCTGACAAATCGGAAGAAAAATGACGCTGGGCGACGACCCGCGCGCTTCCACCGCCGCGCCGCTGAACTTCGCCGGCCGCTTAAATTGAGAATGACGAGGCGCGTCTAAAGGGGCCGCCACCCAGCGCGACTGCCAACAAAGCTGCGCGCGCAGGGAAAAGGTCAGTCCGCTAAGCAACCCCCGAAACAATAAGCCCCTTTTCCGCTTTCGCAAAAAGAGTTGTTGTATTTTTAATATGAAGAATCGCGCCTTCAGTCGTTCTGCCGTTCGTCGTTGAGTTCTGCCTGATATTTATAGGTATGAGAGGACAGGTGAGAAATTAAACGTTGTTTTTTAAAGAAGCTATTCCTCAAAAGTAGATTTCCAGGAATTGCTGGGACATAACAGATTGAGGTATGGATTATTTCTTTTTGTACCCAGATGCCAAAAAGGGAGCTTACGAGTTTCAATAACACAAATAACAAAAATCATCGTTGATACCACAACATTTTCTCACTGGTTTTGGGTGTCGTAAGAGAAATAAGTTAACAGCAAATTCATATACATTCTCATAAAGAAGTTATTCTCACAGAATAATGAGTTTAACAAAAGAAATCATAGAAAGTTTCGCCTCTTAACTACAAAATCTACACAGTTGCACATAAATAACGGACGTGAAGGCATTTTCCACTTCCAACGATATGCCATCCCCCATTGATTCCCCATCGCGAATAATTCCAAATTGATTGCGATCCGTGCGCCCCCACGCCAACACGTCCCCGCGTCACATCCCGGGGGCGGCATTAGCCCGCGCGTCCACTGGGTCGCTTCAGAGCGACCGGTGACGGTTCCGCCCCTTCCCGGGGCCCGCGCAGCATCGCTGGTAATTGGGGGCGCGGTCCAGCGAGCAAGGAGCCCCCTTCGCGACCCGAGCGGCCCCCCGATCCGTGGACCGACCGCCGCCGCAGAGAGATCACGACAGGGGCGATGGAGACCGCCGCGCCGACTGGGGGACGACCGGCCGCTGCCACAGACAGACGCAAGCCGCTCGCCGGGGCCAGGGGCTCAAGCGGGGAGGAGCGGCGCGGTGACGAACAGTCGGGGACTGCAGTTGCGAACTGGAGGGAGAGCATTAACAGGGAAAGCCGAAGTGAGGAACGAAGTGTAGGGATGGGGAAAAGACCTCGTAGCAGGTAGAACTGAGAAGGGCAAGAAGACGCTTAGATGGCATGACGGACGTCTGGAAAAGAGAGAGAGAGAGACAGAACGAGAGAGGGAGAGAATGAGAGAGGGAGAGAGAATGAGAGGGAGAGAGAAGAGAGGGAGGAAGAGAGAGGGAGGAATGAGAGAGGGAGGGAATGAGGAGGGAGAGAGAATGAGAGAGAGAGAGAGAGAGGGAGAGAGAAGAGAGGGAGAGAAGAGAGGGAGGGAATGAGAGAGGGAGGGAATGAGAGAGGGAGGGAATGAGAGAGGGAGGGAATGAGAGAGGGAGGGAATGAGAGAGGGAGGGAATGAGAGCGAGAGCGAAAGATGAGAGCGAGAGTTGACACGGGCGAAACACTAAACGGGGAGGAGAGGCGGGAGCGAGGGGATCGCCAATCGTGCTCCGGCGACGGCACTTCTGTCGGCCCCATCGCGGTCTAATACACCGCTGCGCCGCCCGAGCGGGAAGTAGGCGGAGCGCGGCCTGCGGTGGAGGAGAAGCGCTCGGCTCGGCGCTCCGCCACGGACGACGCCCGAGGAACCCACAACTATTTAACTCCCGCTTCAAGGGAGACCAGGGACCCGGAAACTTAATTTAGGTATTGTTTTAACAAAACAGGAGATATGAACTAAAAATAAATAATTCAAAGATGATTTGTTTTTAATTTCATAAATTGCTGTCGAGGGGTTTGAGTAGACGAAACATATTCAACACACAGAACAGCTACTATCATTTCTTGCAATTTATTTATTTATTTATTTTAAGTCAAAAAACAGTTAAAACTGCGTATGACGTGCTATGGGGAAAAGTGAATTGTGTGCACATTTTCAAAATTCTGTGATCCCTACACTAAGTCATATACTACTAAAATTTTGAGAAAGGAAAAAAAAAAAATTTCAAGATGTTCCACCTGATTACGCAGTTTATCCATCAGATCTGTAAACAATCTATGTTAACATCCGTATCCTCATTAACAAGTCCTAACTCGCTAACTTTTCAAAACACATCCACTACGAAACGAAGCATAAATCAGTCTCCAATTCACAAATTGCAATAAAACTCGCCAAAAATTACCAGCGAAACGCGAACGCGGATCCATTGGATGGAGACACTGGCGAATCCCACGCCGCCCCGGCAGCCTCAACGCACCGCCGCGCCGCTGCGTGCAACTTTTCCGCTGCGGGCAGTTCCGACGCTCCGGCCGCGCCGCGCCGGCCGAATGACGCGGGCGGCGCGCGCAAAAACTGGCCCGGCCGCTCTGCACCAGCGGCGGCGGCTCACAGTGGAGCGGAGGAACTCGAAACGAGGCATTAATTAAAGCACACGACGGATGCGGGTGGAAATGACGGTACTTGCATTTTGGGGGTAGCTGAAGCCAATCCACATTTAGTGTGGATAATATGAAATAAAAATAAATTTTTAAAAGTCATACTTTGGTAGGTTTAGGTTTTCATTCAAATTTTATTTACAATTCGGAAATATAAAATAAAGTATGCCCCATACAAGACTGTTATTAAGATTGATTCATCAATCATTTAATATTTTCATCACAAGGAATCCAAAGAATGACAAGGTTTCGAAATAGGGTGTACTACATGTAAGTTCAGAATAATATTTTCTTTAAAATAAGACTGGCAAGATTAAAGTTTTCAACACATTAATTTTTTTTAATTACATACATTTTTTAATTGATACATCTAGTAATCATAGGGTAATGACAAAATAATAAATGAGCAATACAACTCTTAAATTGAATATAAACTTAGCCTTTGTGTTTCATATATTCAAATACAGGAATCTTATTCTCACGCGTCAAACCTAATACGGACAATTTAGAAAAAGAATTCAACGCAAGTACAAGAAGAATTAAAAATATTGTCATTCAAAAGTGACCGTCATCGTGGCGCGTGAACGTCAAACTGTAAAAGTCGTATTAATGAGACTGGCATACCGCAAAATTGAGAATCCTAAACCATTAAGCCTGTGCTTAAAAACAATAACAACCCCTACTACTACAGTAATCCTACAAAATGTTCGTTTCGTAGTATTTTTTGAATGACCGCCATGTTTTCTCGGCCCACTGCTCCACTGTCGCTTGGCTTCGACGGCGGCGCGGGGCACGGGGCGGGAGAGCCAGCCGTTCAGGCGCAACCGGGCAGTCGTCTTAGTCGTCGCCGCCGTCGGTGGCGGCGGCGGACACGTCAGCGACGAGGCGGGGAAACGACGCCCCGCGCCCAGGCCACCCCCTGACTCACTCGGCCCACAGACGGCGCCACATGACTGTGAGCGGCGATAACGTTACCTGTGTTGGAGGAACGACAACGTACGGGTGTTGTGACTGCCTACCGGGCGCCCAAAAAAAGGGGTGTTCTTGGGAATTGTATTTTTTCCACCAAAAATGTTAATATAAACAAAAAAAAATGTTTCAGAAAGTTGAACAATGTTTATATATAAACAGTAAATAAACATCTTAGAGGAAAAGAACTACGCAAACAATTTCGGTTTAGGATTACAATCGTTAAAGAGTACCAAAATCAATAATTTTACTAATTAAAAATATAATCTGTCAGGGGTATGGGTTTATGAAAGTGTAATATTGTATGAGGGGGAACATATTAGCCCATTACTCATTGGTCGATTAGGGTAGAAGGAATCATCGTTCGAAATACTGACCAGCACTCGGTTAGGCGGCTGTGACTAGCGGGTTGCAGCGCGCATAATGAGTCGAGAGAGGTTGCCGTAATTTTGATGCACCAAATTTACAAGTACTACTCTTACTCTCGAAGTTAGACGTAGCGAAACAGCAACCAATACTGTCCTTAGACATAGAGTGTGAAACGTCTGCAATGAAACTGAACTTTCGAGATCAATATAATGCGACCAGACTCGAAAATATACCTTCTGTCAGTCGTGAGATTCCACTGCTAAACTGCTTTAAAAAATACACCCCAGAGCAACGGCTTTAGGAAGTCCTGCACTTACTAATCACGGACCAATTATGATAATGGATGTGGGGGCGGGTCTGCTAGGCAGTAGTTGCGCAGTAGGGCATCAAAACTAAAATAAACCATGCAAAAGGCCATGGGATTCCATTACCCAATTTATAAAAAATAAATAAATAAATAATAAAAACAACAACCAAATAAACAAAAACAAAAAGAAACGGATCCACGGAACAATAACTTTGGGAATCCCTGCGCTACACCATCGCGGGCAAACTGGAAGTGGAGGAGGAGGTGGAGGTGGAGGTGGAGGTGGAGGTGGAGGTGGAGGTGGAGGTGGAGGTGGAGGTGGAGGTGGAGGTGGAGGTGGAGGTGGAGGTGGAGGTGGAGGTGGAGGTGGAGGTGGAGGTGGAGGTGGAGGTGGAGGTGGAGGTGGAGGTGGGAGGTGGAGGTGGAGGTGGAGGGGAGGAGGAGGTGGAGCGAGGGGTCGTGGCGCCCTCTGAGTCACCCGGTGATGCGCCGGAGCGTGCGCGCGCGTCCGCGCTGACCAACGGGAAAGGCATCCTCGCTCGCGCTGGCCGCTTCCGGTCCCATACCTTCATCACGTTCCTTTTTTACACACGTCACGCACTGAGGTATTGCCTCGTCGAAGCGAACAACGGAATCGTGATGGTTCTGCTTGTGGGATTGATTCACTCACCACCCTTGATCTTCAACTACATGTTTGGAAATAGACCTTTCCCTTATTTGTACATACTCACTCACTCTCTCTCTCTCTCTTCTCTCTCTCTCTCTCTCTCTCTCTGTGAGAGACGTCTGGGAGAGAGAGAGAGAGAGAGAGAGAGAGAAAGAGAGAGAGAGAGAGAGAGAGAGAGAGACAGACAGACAGACAGACAGAGATAGAGTTTTTTGTTTTCTAGTTTGTTTTTGTACGATATTGATGTGTTGGGCATTGCAGGAGATCGATAATGTACATTTTTAGGTGTGTAACTAATATGTTACCACACACTTTCTGAAAACTTAGTGGACTACAGTAAGAACAATTAAAAATAATTATATCACTTTTTCATGGTACACTGGCGGATACGTTTGGTTTCTATTAAATTGTTAGATATTTTAAAAAATCTCATTTACTTCATAATTTGATTTGTTGTTTCCACTCGACATTACTTGTGTATGGAGACCTCAAAACGCGGAAATAATTAACGTAACTAAAACAAAAAGAAAAAAGTAGCACTATTTCAGAATATTGAAATAAATGGACGGAATTTGTCATACGTAATATCGAATACCAAATATTAATATTATACTCACAATATGGATTCCTAATAATTGGCCGAAAAAGAGTGGTTGAATGATGAAAGATATGTTCACTTTAACGACTATATAACAAGATACGGCCGCCTTCATCTTCACAAACGAGACTGCAGTTTCACGATTCGTCGAGACTCACGACCTCCGCCATGTAACATCTCAAGAACAACCCAAAACAAAAACAAACCCCACTAATGAACTCGTAACTCAATTAAAATCACCACATCCACCGTACGTGTAATAAAGGACACGAACAACCCATTAAAGGATAATTAGAGTCGACATACAATTCGCCCCGTCTCTCACCAAACATTACCTGATACTTTTTTGTTCTTCCTTTTATTGTTGTGCAAGATTCGGTGGAGAAGAAGCGGCAACCTCGCAATGCGACCGCCACCGTTAATGGAGCATGCTACTTTACCTTTGAGCCGCAGCACAGGGTCTCGTTCGCGCCCGCGACCGCCCGCCGCGGCGACCGGCGCCGGCCCACGCGGGCCGCTGCGCAGCTGTCCTCGATGCACGCCGCCCACAGCCACGCGACGCGCCAAATTCAAACGAGTCGAAGACTCACGGGAGTAGCAATGCCATTCGTTACAAACGGGCGGGTGATGGGAGTGATGGAGAAGACATAACGAGTAGCAAACAGGACAGTCTTTGTGATTACGAAAATGATAGCGGTATTACATGATCATTTAAATTTCGAATGCAACGTCGATTTCCAATTCCGAATTGCAAGGAGCGTAAAGGTAGGCAAAACTAATTCTAAATTACGATACTCGATTTCTAACAGTATTTCGCAAGCTATACTATCAATGTTGAGTCATACTCACAGCTGATGCAGTTCATTTCATAAGTCCAAAATGTAATTTCAGATCATATTATTTACGGACACTTTTCTGCTAATTACTGGTGCTTTAGATATATATTCAATAACAGCACATTAAGAACCCAGTTTGCTACAAGAATCTAAGTATTGTTACAGGCGTATCCAAATGTGTCGAAACCAATTATATCATACTAGTACATTGTCCTTATGAGTAACACACTGTATTTATGAGTAATAAAAATTCCTACTCTAATAAAGAACGCATTTACTTCAACCAATCAGACGACATCGATAAAGCAACCCGCGCTTTTGTTGGAGGAACCTTCGATCACACGCGTTTCCATTTTGGGCTAATGTAGTGCGCACATCACATTAAAATCTGACCCCACCCCCGCCCCTTTCCGCGCGTCCTTCGCTTTTCGTAAAATTCCAATAGGCGGGGCCTTTCATCTGCGCCGCTCGGCCCGCGAGCACGATGCGCCATTACCCAGGCACTCGCGCTATTTCGATCCGCCCGGTGATCGAATGCATTTTTGTGAAGCGAGACGCGCTCGAAACGGACAACGCTTGTAAAAATCGGCAGAGTGCGTGTTAAAGTTCCAACCAAATGACGCAAGCAACGGGCGAATTTCGTTGCTATGCGTCGGTTTTAGCTCTTCTTAACTATTGAACGCAAAATGATAATGCATTGTTTTCACGATGCCGATAATCAAGAGTTCGAAAATTCGATGTGTTTAATGCAGATGTAGATTAAAAAATGGGACGAGATCCTATTAATCATAAAAAGATTTATCTGACATTTATCTGCGTTCATACTCGCGGTGCAGCTACTATATATTTTCATAAGACCTCTGATGTCTTTATATCCCTATTCTTTGTAGAAGCATACTGAGATGCAAACAAGTAAAAGTAAAATCGTAACATCGATATTAAATGAACTGAATATAATGTGGGACGGTCAAATGTTTCAAATACAGGAAAATGGAAAAGATGTATTTAGAGAGAATACTACATCCTTCATTTTTTTAAATCAATGACAAATAAAGTTTTACTACAAGAAATGTGTTCTTAAATTTTGAGATATTTTACTCCGATATTTCACTTTTCGAAAATTCCTACATGTAAAACAGCTAACTATAAAATAACCAATTTTTAAAAAAATGAAGTTATTAGCACCATACACAAGTCAATCATAAAAACACATCCATAAATGCTAGACTAATATCCGTATCGTCTTGTAACAGACGCATACCATTTCAATGGCAAATGTTATCACACTCCCTCTCATAACGGGTTTATGTGTTTGAAACGCAATTTGCCCTCGGCCCCCTCCCGCCTTTCATTCACCTCCCCGGGAAGAAACCCTAACTACTTCCCCTCCATGACCTAGGGGCATCAAACAGCCCGTTTTGGAACTTCCCTCACGTTCTCCCTCAACCCTCCCTCTCCTCCCCCTCGTTTGTGCAGCCCGTCGCTCGCTTCAATTAGAGAACTCGCTCTCCCCCATCAAAAAGTGTTTACCCTTTCACAACTTTCTGATTCAGTTTTCCCGACCCTTCTTAACAATTCCCTCTGCACTAACTGGTTCCCTCTGTTCCTTTACGGGCTCCTCGGTAGATTTATCGCTTCCTTTACACCCTTCCGCAGAAGAGAGACCGTACTGCGCCCCCCTTCTCTTTTTCTTTGATTTGTTCTTCTCCGTCCGGATTGAGATGCTTCTAAACGATTCATAAAAAAAAGACGTCCCAGAATCTTCTCAATATTAGGAAAGAGAAGGAAATCGTATTATAAACGACACCTAACTACAGAAAAGCTCATAAAAATTGCAGCTTGACGAGGAGTACAAGAAAAAAATATTCATATCACTATCTTTATGTATTTTTACAACTATATAAATAATGCATAAAAATGAACGAGCAATAAATAAAAACGCTTTTACATTCGTACTTCAGTCAAACCTTTAATTCACGTCCTGGTGATTATCATATTTTAACTATCGAGAATCAAAGCGCAACTTATCACAACATCTTCCTTTTGAATATAAACTTTCTCAGTACACCAGCATTTGCATTTCTATTAATTCATTCTTTGAAAAATAATTTACACACACACATCAGATCCATGCATCAAATGTCATCTATTTTGGTGTTTATTTTATAATGTATTAGCTTTACGCTTTGATTCAATATAAAGCAAATTGCATGAACTTTTTTAATTTTTGACAAAATCTGGGAATATAAAAGTAGTAACAGAAAAAAATGTTAGAATACTTCACATGACAAAGGAATATTTTTCTCTTGAATTTCCGTAACGACAAAACTCGCTCTTTGGAGCATTCGTCCTTCGATTATGACGTTTACGTGGGTGCTGAAGACGCAATGAAGGTGATGGTGTTAACGACTCCTCTGATTCCAAGGGCTGCAAAGGGCGGCGCTGGCGTCGTGCATCGAGGTCAGTGGCGCCGCGTCGCGCCGCGCCGGGCGATCGCTCCCCCCCCCCCGCCACCAGCAAGCGTAGAAGAATGAGTGGTCGAAACATTACCTCTTCGCTTACCTCGTCGCCGACGTCCAGGTTCTTGGCGTCGGCGCCCGCGCCGGACGAGTCGGCCGGCGGGCCGGCGCTGGCGGGTGTCCACGGCGAGGAAATCTTGCCGGCTACCAGCGGACAGCCTGCAAGCACAAGATTAGTACACGTCGTCAAACAAACAAGTTACTATTTCACTCTCTTACTTGGATTACTAAAGAGATACACGCTCAGAGGTGGAAGTTCTAGCTTTCTATGATCCTAAGCAAGTTGTAGTACTTAGTAGAAAGGATATGCAAAAATCCATTACTATGCATAATGCTACCAGCGGACAGCCTGCAAGCACAAGATTAGCACACGTCGTCAAACAAATAAGTTACTATTTCACTCTCTTACTTGGATTACTAAAGAGATACAGACTCAGAGGTAGAAGTTCTAGCTTTCTATGATCCTAAGCAAGTTGTAGTACTTAGTAGAAAGGATATGCAAAAATCCATTACTATGCATAATGCTACCAGCGGACAGCCTGCAAGCACAAGATTAGCACACGTCGTCAAACAAATAAGTTACTATTTCACTCTCTTACTTGGATTACTAAAGAGATACAGACTCAGAGGTGGAAGTTCTAGCTTTCTATGATTCT
Source organism: Teleogryllus oceanicus (assembly GCA_964035755.1). Taxonomy (NCBI): domain Eukaryota; kingdom Metazoa; phylum Arthropoda; class Insecta; order Orthoptera; family Gryllidae; genus Teleogryllus; species Teleogryllus oceanicus. The sequence goes on along the minus strand of CAXIVR010000008.1, from coordinate 98,751,019 downwards.
AAGCAAGTTGTAGTACTTAGTAGAAAGGATAAGTGTACGTACATAACACGAATGTTAAATGCAAAAAATCCATTACTATGCATAATGCTACCAGCGGAGAGCCTGCAAGCACAAGATTAGCACACGTCGTCAAACAAACAAGTTACTATTTCACTCTCTTACTTGGATTACTAAAGAGATACAGACTCAGAGGTAGAAGTTCTAGCTTTCTATGATCCTAAGCAAGTTGTAGTACTTAGTAGAAAGGATAAGTGTACGTACATAACACGAATGTTAAATGCAAAAAATCCATTACTATGCATAATGCTACCAGCGGACAGCCTGCAAGCACAAGATTAGCACACGTCGTCAAACAAACAAGTTACTATTTCACTCTCTTACTTGGATTACTAAAGAGATACAGACTCAGAGGTAGAAGTTCTAGCTTTCTATGATCCTAAGCAAGTTGTAGTACTTAGTAGAAAGGATATGCAAAAATCCATTACTATGCATAATGCTACCAGCGGACAGCCTGCAAGCACAAGATTAGCACACGTCGTCAAACAAATAAGTTACTATTTCACTCTCTTACTTGGATTACTAAAGAGATACAGACTCAGAGGTGGAAGTTCTAGCTTTCTATGATTCTAAGCAAGTTGTAGTACTTAGTAGAAAGGATAAGTGTACGTACATAACACGAATGTTAAATGCAAAAAATCCATTACTATGCATAATGCTACCAGCGGACAGCCTGCAAGCACAAGATTAGCACACGTCGTCAAACAAAGAAGTTACTATTTCACTCTCTTACTTGGATTACTAAAGAGATACAGGCTCAGAGGTGGAAGTTCTAGCTTTCTATGATCCTAAGCAAGTTGTAGTACTTAGTAGAAAGGATATGTGTATGTACATAAGACGAATGTTAAATGCGAAAATCCATTACCATGCATAATGCTTACCATACTCTAGATATCTAACAATTTAATGCCTTAATCATTTGATCGTGTAGTGATCATCACCATCAGTACTAAACATTTCCCACAAAATATGCTCTGAACAAACAGAAAGAGATACAGAACTTAAAACCACAAATCTTTAAGTATGATCACTAAATGCGAATTTCTTCCTTGTTTACCTCCTTTTTTCATTGGTTTTGTGTTTGGTACATTTTCAGCTCTTATTTTTTCTCCTTTTTGTAAATTTTCAGCTCTTAATAAATTTTCGCTAAATGATTGAAAACTACTTAACATTGTAAATTATTACACCAGGGCCTTATTAATTTTATCAGGGACATTAATTTCTCCAACAACATCTTAAAAGTGATACAATATAATGTACCTCCAATGTTTGGAGAGGGTGTCCCCAAATGCACTTTTTCAGGTAAACAAGCAGTGTAGCTTAGCTCTTATTATGTTTTAGAAGAGCCGCAGCATTAAGGCTGAAATAAAATAGAATCACTTACACCTCTGGTTTTGAATTTGTTAAGTTCGTAGAAGGTGAAGAGGACTTTACAAACTTTCAAAAAGGGACTCTACTTTTCGCTGAAGTAAAAAAATAAAAAAACCAAGAGAAAGCCTTAGACTTTAACAAATATCTTAATGGATTATTCTTTCGTAAAAAGTGATCACAGGTTTTCGAAAAATGCTAAACAAGCAAAGCATTGCCTGCAAATAAATATATTCACTTATACACATTGTTTTCAAGCAAGTTTCTCCACAGCCTTTATAACATTAGGCATTACATATTAGGCTTTATACATTGTGCATTTAATAATATACTCAGATGTGGGAGCCTGAGACATAGGTTCTCAAATACACATCTCAGAAACAACTGACTAACCTTCTATCCCCTTTTCAGTAAACTAGTCTCTCTATTTCATGCGAAAGAACTCTTTTATTGAAGGTAAAAAGTAGTACGGACTCTACACGATATTATAATTAGTATATACCTCCGCGGCATTTAATGATGGATGTCAAGAATAAGGGAAGGTATTTCAAACTGTTTGGACTTAAAACTCTTTTTAGAAAGGCGATGGAAGGCACTGACACATTGAAAATAATGCAAATGCACAAGCAACTTGTGTTCCAGAACAATTTTAATACCACATACAGAACGTGAATAAGAATCTGTGAACACGCTAATCTAAACACTATGTCAAAACATTGTTTCGAACACGCGCAATGCTGACGCGACGCAAAATGAAACTTTGTTTATCGCAACGCACGTGGCAGGTAAGTATGCACATGAACAATGGCAAGGACACGGAAGAGGAAGTCGTCACATGTTCCATACATGAGCTGCATGCATTGCAAACGATTCCTTCATGCAGGTGTCTGCGAACCGGGTCGCGTATTAGAGGTGAGCCGGTCACGAGAAGAGTTTGGACGTGGGAGAGTAGTTGTAGTATTAGAATTGCATGAACACGTGTGTAAACACGGAATGATAGACCGCGAGCTTCTTGCTGATGTCGTTTGAACTATAGTGTGACTGATCTATGTTAATACAGGTAGTCAAACAGGGGTGTCACTAGCAGCATTCTTCAGTCAGGTCACTTGTATTCAACTCATTATTTGAAGCTGAAACAGAATTTTCTGAAAATTTATGAGATTCGTCTCCTCTCTCCATTTTATCTGAGATTATGGTCTCCGCCCTACCGCAATATGGGGAAAGTACATCGATTATGAAATGGAGCTGAGGCTACCTTCTACGAAAATAACAGCGGGTGATGCCATTATTGATTCATTCAAACTCGTCGATCTTTAAAATGCTCTTTATAGATCTAAGTAATACCAATAATGCTTTACGAAGTACGTCGTTCTATGGTCACGTAAGGTAGAACAAGATCAAACGATTCATAGTCAGGGCAACAAACCAAACAGCAAACGTGCTGAATATTTCGGTGTATTTTGCTCAATTTTTTGTCCAATCGATCAACTTACTGAATTATCTTCCACAAGGTTTCGCCAAACTTCCAATATCCTAAAGTCGTTACTAATTGGGTTTAAAACAGAATTTCACATTAACATCTCGATCAGGTTTTTCGTCCAGTTTCCCTGATCCATTGAGCAAATGCTGAGATGACCCCTTGTTTTGCTTCTGGACATAAATGTAACTTCATTTTCTGTGCACATCTTCTAGAATTCAGTGGGAAATACAATTATTCAAATTATCGTTTCCATGTTGTCGCGGCAGGAAGTATTATTCCGAAGAACAACACGGATGAGCCAAAATTTATTGCCTTTTTATCCTTGAAAATAGATTTTATTACATAGGAGGTTTTTTCCCCTCAAAATTTAAGTAGTATATGACTTAGTGTAGGGATCACAGAATTTTGAAAATGTGCACACAATTTACTTTTCCCCATAGCACGTCATACGCAGTTTTAAAATGTTTTTTGACGTAAAATAAATAAATAAACATTTAACTGGCCAACATTCCGGAGTCCACACTCATGCGAAATCCACTCAGACTCTCTCAACAACCTTGCCGCCATGATAGCCGTCGCTCCGTCCCTCAATCATTCTTTACCATGGGTTCATACAACTTTTACACAATTTATATTTTCATATCGTAACAAACGGCGAAGGCAGCGCAGGTAGACGAGAACCGCAGAAGAGCCTATCCGCATGTGGAAGAGGGACGCATATTCCGCGTACATCCATTGTGGAGCTGACGCCCCGACGGAGAGCCCGTCACCCGTGAACACAATATGACCTCCCACCTCATTTTTCGCCACAACAAAAGGAAAACGCCACGCGATAAGACGACATTGACTGGTTTATGTGTCTTAAGCACAGTGTACGAACCCGGCGATTAAGAGGTCCACAGCACACACATTTTTACACCTGCAAAGCATTCGAGGCAGTTTAACAAAGTATCATTCTTTCATACAATCTCTTATTTGCTTTGTTAAGTGTGAAATATAACGGAAGTTCTTCAAGGAAACTTAAGTGATGAGGCTGGACAATGGATACTGAATGGCGTAAAAGAGCATGACCAGATAACATTTATGTTTCCATTACTAATTTGTGGAAATACATACGGAAATTTGCAAGTACAGAAGTTGTGTGCAAATGAGAAGTGCATAATTCCGTAAACAATTAAACAATTTTCAGAAACGGTTTCAAAAACATGATCTGAAACAATACACAAAGACATTTACATGAAAATTACAAAAATGTGTTATACTTCGCGATAATGCAAACAGTATGATTACTAAACTAACTTAATGTACATGTAATCAACTCTAGAAGTATGGCTAAATGGACAAGGGAAATAGATTTATTGCTGATTGATTCTTCGGTTCACATTTCAACAGGGACCGGAGACAACTACGCTGTTACTTGAATGAATTTTGTGAGTGTGACACTCTCATGAATGCAATCAATGACCTGAAAGGGTTAATCAATGTTTCAATTTGAGGATGTCGCAGAAGTTTTAGCCGGCCATAGGTGTACTTGAAAATACGGTAAGGCTGGCTTTTTCCGAAGAGGAAAGATTGAACGGAAGGAGAAGAATCGAAAAGGATGGGCATCCCCTGTCTCAAAACCTCGTCCAATGGGGGATCGTTACGTCGCTCAAAGATAATCAAAATATATAAATTAGGTTGACATAATTGCATCAAGGAAAATTGACGAATAAAATGAAAGGTTTAAACAAGCAAATCTTGACTGTTATTGAAGAAACTACTCATACAGAAGGATTGGGCTCGAAATCTCTATTCTTCTCGATGTTGATGTTACTGATAAAGATGATGAATCTACTTATGGAAAATGAAGACCTTGTCACTTTCCCTCCTTCAAATTAAATGTATCTATAGATCCACCCGTGAATGCGAGAGCCATGGATGGTTGCTTCACGTTCTTCTTCACGTGGACGACCTTTACGACGAAGCCCGCCGGCCAACGAGCGGGCAGCCCTGACCTTCTTCTGCAGTCGAAATACAATACGATCACCACGCCGTGTTTACAGTCACTCTCCGTTTAAGAACATCTTTTCATTATTTCGAAAACATTTATTCCCACAGAATTTGTTTCCTTGTACTACAGATAATATTAAGTTATATTTTTATGACATTGCGTTTTTAAAGCGGAGACAACACGAAATGGCAACACAAATGAGTTACACGTTTAGAAGCATTGAATTATAAACAAAGAGAACTGGTCTGAAATCAAGTAATAGAGAATATTGAGTCACAAGTATAAAATACGCGTTAAATTTAACATTAAACAAAGTTTGACGTTTTTGTCATCGTCATTAAATCAACAAAATTGCAAACCAGAAACATTCATTCATTATTCTTCATTTCAACTCGTAGAAAATAATAGCACAACATTTTCGCACGGAGATCCCCATTCTCGACGACATTCCTCCGAACAGCTTCCAGCTGCATCCGACCGCACTGCGGTACTCGGCGCCCGCGGCACCTATGGGTGCACCGACGCCCGCCAGAGGCCGGCTTGGGCAGTGGAGGCGCGCGGAGCAGCGAACACGGTGGCACGGCCTGAGGGAGCGTTCGCACGGGTAGCGGGGCTGGCGGCTGCGTTAGTACCGGGCGGCGGGGCCGGGGCCGGCAGCGGCAGCTTCGTCGAAGCACCCAGTGCTATGAACCCGGACAATACGGCGAGCGCCCCAAACCCCGGGTGGCTTGCGGCATCACCGCTGCAGGCGGAATCGCCGGGCTCCACCTCGCTCAGAGGCGCGTTTATGCAGATGCGCCGCCGCCGCTAGCGCCACACGCAGCGGCCGCCGCAACCACACGCGCCGCGCAGCAATCTCCCTCTGGCTACATACACCGCCATCGCCATGATCGCCTCGCCACTGCAACCGGCTTCGCACTATCTCGAATTGAATCCGCACGCACTTTCCTCTTTTGAGTTTTGCCTCGCATTTATATGGCCAGCGACACGCGGATAGCCGAGTGTGTACACGCGTGTGTATAAAAACCAGCAAACGAGTACAATGCAACGAGTGTCGAGCGCTTGGTAATCAATCACTCACCGAACTCCTCTCGTACACCGAGTCAATAAAATCGAAATCATCCCATAAATCCAAATCACACCGACAAAAACAACTTTTTACAACTTCACCGAAAAACCCTCCCTTCATTCATTTCCCCTTTCTCTAACCCTTCCGTCCATTCCACCGCGCCCACATCACTTCCACACACCTTTATTTCCGCTCCCCAGGTGCTTCCCTTTTTACGCGCGAGGCGCGCAGCCCGGCGTGCTCGTCCTCGAGCCACTGTGCGCCCCCCCCCCGGAGCCCTTCGCACGCGCCCCGGCCACGCTCGCCCGCCCCGCCCTTATCGCCGCGCAGGTGCGAATGGATTAATTTGTCCGAAATTTTTACAGCGCCTGGAGCGGAATAAAGGTGCGACCCGCTGTTTTTAACGCCGGTAATGAAATGCAAATACGCCGCCGGACGGTGGCCCGAGAGCAGTGCGGTCCCTGCCCTCGCCGCCCCAGCGCAGTGGGCAACATCCCCGGATGGGAGGGTGTAAAATTCTACGCAATGACCGCGATCGCCAGTTCAACGTACGTAAAATATTTTAAAGGTTGCTGGATAAATGAGAAAAAGTGTTTATATCGAATTGTCAGTATATAGTACGTTTATAACGAATTGCAGTAATAAGCATAGTTACGAACTCATAATTCTATTACTTTTATAACATACTACATTTCTTTAATGAGTTCGAGAAACAAAATAGCCTGCAATTTCCAATAAAATAAAATCAGTATCACAATTTATCCACATGTTCTTGGAAACCTAAATATTACGTACACACTTTTTCACGAAATGTTTGAAGCCAACATATCCGGCCTTAATTACAGGTTTCGTGTATTTTTATTCTAACAACATACACACGTTTGTACATGCCCAACTTTTTAAGCGTACCATTAATATACACATTTTCGGGTCGAACGCTCTCATTACCGTCTCATAAAGTTTCCAACTTGCTACATGGAGGCGTGTTCGCCGACCGTACCATTTCCGGGCACTGTGCACCCTCGTCGCCGTGGGCAGTGAGATCATCGTGGCCGAGCTATTTGAGAAATCCGCCGGAAGAGGGACATAAACGTGCTCTTGAGTCGTAAAGAAGCTCTAATAAAGATAAAAAGAGACGAATTGAGCATTATTTTGTCCGATGAACGCCGTAATTTCGATGGAAGTAGTCTGGCAGATAGGCGGAAGTTACAAGTTGTTTTAAATAGCCTCGAGACGGAAGTTTCCGGAAGGGATAAATAATCTGGGTAAATGCATAACAAATGGACAAGGAAAACAGAAATATCCAAAGATAAAGAGAAAGAGTGAGAAAACAATAATTTAACCAATAAATATCGATGAAAGATGAAACATAAGATAAAAATTAAATAAAATATAACATTTAAAGAAAGAGAGATATACGTTAAAATACAACGATAAGTGAAGGAATAGCTTCGTACAATGAAACGAAATAATGAAAATGGCCAAAATGACTGACGTAAAGTTGCATCAGCACAATAACTAGGTAAAGCCAGAAACAGTTACAGTTATTTACAGTTATTATTAACAGTTACAGAAACACTTTTAGTTATTAATAACTAAAAGATAAATTCAGGAAGAAAACTTTACACACAAGTAGATTGCGAAACGCTCAAAAGAAAAAACAATGAGCTATAAATATACGTCCCAAGAAAAGAACAAACATTCCACGATAAATAACTAGAGAAAAACAATGGAGTAGCGTAAAAGAGACAGATCAAAAGATCGGAACGAGATTGGCTACACGACCGCATCGACGCAAGAACTAAAGAATGAAGGAGAACAATTATCGATATGTGAAAAAGGATAGTGAACAGGAAGTTCAACCGCCACAAAAGTAGTGAATCGCAGAACGATACTTAAAGCGCAATGCCAAATAAATTAAAAACAACAGGAATATGAAATTCGGCAATAAGCAGAGAGTTAATTGCTATATACGAATTATAAAATTGAACCATATCTTTATTATCCTGCCAGTTCCTCACCTTATAGCCACACCTGAAATGAACGAATAATTTTGATGGGTTGGGGATAACGTCATGACGTCGATGAGAATGGAGCACTGAATGGAAGGAGAGACGGGAAACGGGAGAACCCCGACAAAACCTGCCGCGAACCCGCTTCGCCCACCACAAATTCCAAATTGATCGACTAAGAGTTGCACCACAGAACCCCCAGACGGGAGGCAACTAGCCCGGCCAATACACCACGTGTCGCAGATCTCCCTCCTCCAGAAATGCACAGAAAGAAGGCGCAAAAACAGCGACAAGGCAGCGAAACGCTAGGCTTGGCGGAGAGGCAACTGCCCAGCAACGTCCAGCGGAGCACCGCGCGGGCAGGCAGGCCGGCCAGCCCGCCGCGGCGGGCTGGCCTCGTGGACGAGGGGTATCTCGTGGAGATTTTTGTGTTTCACGCTCGGCGTGGTGCGCTCGCCGTAAATTGCCTTTTGATTGCCGCCGCCCATCCCGCGTCGGGCCGCGCGTCCCGCTTCGCTCTTCACTCGATAAGCCCCGTGTTTCGGGAGCGGATAATGCCGCTGCCGCGCGGCGCCGCGCCGCCCCGGCCGGGAAAAAACGGCGAGGGCTGAAGGTTGCGATGTGCAGTTCAGGAAACCAATCATGGGGGAGGACTAATTTGAAGCTGCGCTTTGTTTCATTTCATGGCCGCCATTTATTTTAGAGTTTCCCCAAGTCCCATGCAAGAGTCATCCTTTCTCCAATTGGTACAGGAATCGGTTAAACTTACAAACACCTTTTTCGTTTTGTTTTATGTTTGTTTCCCCAAACAAGTACTTCGCTAAGTGATTTCTGCCTTTACTTTTAGAAGGGAATTCGTTCTCCTATTTACAATGTAAAGTAGTCGGGATGTACACGAACTGAAGTAAGTAATAAACTAATGGTCATCAGCTACGGGGATGGAATGATTCGTTTTTCATGTGTTACTTGAATACAATTGAAAATCACAAATAACGTTCACAGCTTTGTGGAAAAAAATTGGGAAGCATCTGCAAGGAATCAATCAATGGCAGAACAAAACACATACAATTATTCCCAGAACGAAATATATTTCCATCATAGTTTGCGATTGATACGATAAGTTTGCAGCTAATTGAGAGTCATCTACTACTACTACTTTCAAGTCACTTCACAAACTAGGATTACTGTCAGAAAATTTCGATTGTAATCGCCGTAAAGCCTGTATCATTTTTCAAATGAATTTAAAATTGTGCATTTGAAAAATAAGTTGTTCAGAGTTTGTACAGCAGGTTGTGGGACACAAAACAGAGAGACGATTAATTTTTAACTGGACTTTGTCTCGGAACACGAACATTACAATTGAACCGCTGCATTTCTGCTTCAATTGCAAAAGATATCGCTTGCCAATCGTCAACGTTCTCCATTCGATATAATTTCGAAAGTTCGGAATGGTTAATATAGAACATGAGCTCAATTCATCCAAGATTGTAGATGACATTTTTTATCTCATTCAGGCATGTTCCACAATCAGATTTAATCCATAATATAAACCAATTTATGCACAAAAACTGGTAGTTCAAAAACAAACAAAAAGGATATTACATGATATTACGAAATTTTGACAAGCATTGCGTTTTCCCTACATCACTTCAAATCCTCAACGTTTAAGATGAAACACAAGTGAAACCGCAAAGTAATCCAGCACAAAACGCTGGAGTATAAATAAAATCGAAGAAAAATCGTATCCCGACAAACCGTAAATATTATTACCTGAATCAATTGACACATAAAATGTGTAAGTAAATTATTAGTTTATAATATATTTCTCCAGTTTCTGATACTAAAAATGTTTAGTTCGTCAAATTCTGGTAATCACATTATTAAACCCAATTAATCCAGTTTTACCAGGTTACTGAGTGAACTTATATCGTTTATAACCTGTCATTCCGCGACGATCCAAAAGATGGAGAGAATGAAGGAACCTTGCGGGGCGTGGCGAGCGACGCGAGGCGTGTGTGGGGCGGGACAGGGGGCGGGGGCGGAGGTGGGGGTGGGGGCCGAGGCGGGGGCGGCCGGCGTGACTGCGGCCAACGCTGCGGAACGGCGCCGGCGCCGACAGAGTAATTGGCTTTGAATAAATTAAATTATTAAGCCAGGGAAGCGGGTCTCCATTACGGCTCCGCACGTCGATCTGATACCCCGGGGCTTAACGAAATTATTAGCTCGTTTGAGCGAAGATAAAACACGTTAAAAGGTTACACGATTACGGCGCGGAGATAAGAGGAAACGTTCCAAAGAGGGGGTGCGACTCTATCAACACGATCCCGGCGACCGTGAAACGCTGCGCCCGAGGAACGCCTGAGAGGGGCGGGGCGAGAGTGGGCACCCTCGGCCGAGAAGAATGGAGGCGAGAGCGAACAAAATCTTGCCCCCCCCCCCGAAACTCCGGCGGATGCTCGATAAGAAATACTGGCGACGAGCTAGGAAGGAGCCATGACCGAGCCGGCCGCTGTGGTACAGGAATTGGGAAATTATAGGCGGCCTCAGGGGATGCGTCGGAGTTTATTTTTGCGTTTCAATGTTCATATTTTTAGTTCTTACACACGGCTACTTCGTATGTCAAGTTTAAAAAAGATTTCATTAACATATCGCAACTGAAATTTGTTGTTATCCTTGTATTGAGAATAAAATCGATCAGAAAAAAATGAGATCTTCGAGAAATGAGTTCAGCATCATTTTCTACTCTGATTTATATCCATTAAACGTCATCAGGAGTCATGTAAGATCACAATTTCACTTGTATCAAAATTATTAAAATTGTTTTAGCCCAATGCATTCATTCACAATGTATCTCCTCCCGAAATCACCCTCCCATTATTCTTCCTTCCTATTGCATAAATACATTTTCCTACACTACTTTGAGTTATTGCTCAAAATTTCAACTGGGTGGTTCCTCAAAATACAATCTCAAGTGCAGGCAAAAACCACTCAACCAAAGCAACAAAAGATGACAATAACTGTAGCGACAGGACAAAAGCGTAGAATTATTCTACGTTTTTGTACTGAACGTATGGAATGCAAGAATTTAACCGTCACTACCTCCACCGCTACTTCCCTCCCTCGCCATCCCAGCCCCTCACCCGCCGTACCCACCGACTGCACCGCCGCGGACAGCGCTCCTCTTTTTTTATTCGGCCCGAACTCCGGCATTAAAAATGTTTCCCAATGGTGGGTGAAATACGGCAATGTTAAACCGTCTCCATTGCATAACAAAAACTGTTAGGGAAATAAAACTCCATTACGATTTTCGCGCCGTAATTAAACCCGCGCGGCACTTTTATGAAGCGGGGAGCGCGGAGTGGTGGAGGGGGCGGACGCCGGCCGGAGCGCCCCGCGACGGGCAGCCACCTGGCGGCGCCTGCGGGAACCCGCGCCGCGCGCGCCGGTGCGCCGCCCGCGGCGCGCGCGCACCCCGCCCTGCCGACGGCGCGGCGCCGGCGCGCCGACCGCGTGCTCCCGGCGGCCGCGCGGTGGCTCACCAGGACACGCGCGTGGAGCACGCGTGGCAGAGGGCGCGCGCTACCTCTTGGCGCAGGCAGTGTCACTGGTGGCTTTCAAGGGGGCGATAACGTGGGACAATTAACGCAGCTTCAGTACTAGGAATTGATACATAATTAAATGTTGTTGTTTTTTCCTTTCCATTCATGGTTGTAAAATGTTAAAAAGAAATGAGCTAGCGGAGAGAGCTTTGGGCAAAGAATAGATCATTCTAAACCACTTGAATAATAAAGACATGACTGGTGTAAAATATTACTATTATTATTATTATTATTATTATTATTATTATTATTATTATTATTATTATTATTATTATTAGCCTTTCGATATGCGTACTAATATTTACTGCCCTGAGTAACAATAAATGACCCGTCACAATCCACCCAAAAAATCAATGGGAAAAACATATCTGAAAACGAGGGGCAATTATCGACCTCGGGACCTTTACATGAACTGAAGGAATTTTCCTATTGAACGAATTTTGAGATTTTTGCACATTTCTTACCGTTACCAATGTCTGAAAGTGTGTTTAGATTCACTGATCATATATTTTAAGTTACAAACAACTTCCAGAATCTTCAAATTACGTCGATAATTTGGTGTGGTAGAATTAAATGAGCGTGCTGCCAGGAGTTTTGTTTCTTCTTTTTAGTATTTATTGAAACACATTCTAAGGAGTACATTAGCAATTTCATTGAATCTTATTTGTTGGGAAAAGCAGACACAAAAGCAAAAATGCTTGAACAATTGACATTTCCTGCCAAATCAATTTAATTAAGAAGCACAGTCAATGCATTTTACTACAATATTTAAGTATTTTTTTCGTTTCCTTCACCACTCTACGAAACATTTCGTAATAGTACTTGTTTTATTTATTTTCAAATATTTTCAATTGGAAATAGTTTACAAATTGACTCAGCCCGTATATTCTGCATACGAATCCATACATCACATATGCATAATTGTATTTTATTCGAATATCCGTTCATAGTTAAAATAATTATGATCGTAAGTTCCACCAGTTTGGCAGTATAATTTTCAGCCACTCCCCATAGGGTGCAGGGACCCGGAAATCAAACACTTCCTCGCGCATCCCGGGCAGCGCGTGCCATCATTTCCTGGACGCCAGGCAGGCGCCACACGGAAAGTTACTGCGGGCCACTTTATCAGCATGCCAAATCTTTCCCAATTTTCCGCGAAGCCAAAACATTAGACGTCACGCTTGAAGCGCCGTCGGTGTGTCACGAGCGGACTACATAAGCCAGAAAAGGACTTTCCAAATTTATCCACCTAATTACTGAAAAGTAGAGTTGTTGGTCGAGAAAATTTTATACTTATTTAATATTTTATTTATCCGCGGTTATCGAAGGGTAAGTAAATGAATAGTAGTTAATGCACGTATTGAAACCTATTATCTTAGCATCATGAAACCTTTTCTCTATAATAGTAATCAATTCATTGCCACATATTTACATTTACACGGTGAAGTATTATCTAAATTGTTTCACATTGTGACAATTGTTGAAAGCTTACAGGTTAGATCGTGTCGTGTCACAGTTCCTTGAATTTTTGAGGTTTGACTTTTATCATTTTGTTAATTTTGTCTTCTTGATATGTGAATTATTTCGTGTCGAATACGAAGTTGTCGACATCGCATTTTGAAAACAAAGATATTTAGAAGCTAGTTGATAGCTTCAATAATTCAAATGAAAACTATATCACTATTAACAGACTGATAAACTCGATGTCATTCGTATTCAAAATCATGAATTCATATAATCCTCACATATGATTTTCCGTTATGTTTTAATTTATTCTTAGCACCCAAATTAGCTAATATTATAATTGAAGTGAAAACCGAAAGTAAAAGTATTTAACTAATTTACGAGAATTGTACGTTTTAGTTAAAATACATTGTAATGTTGAGCGAAAGAGGTAACGCACTAAAAATACATATAAACAAATAGTCCTCACTCACATCTTACTATCATCCAATGAATATTGAGTACTGGAAATAAAGGGGTATCCAACTAGTGTCTCGCAACCAGCAAGCACCAATCGTGTCACAGATCCTTCTCACCCAATCCCTTCCAAACGCCCAAACGTTCCGATTCCGAAAACGCGTCCACGGCCACCGCCAACAAGACCCACACAAAGCGGACTTTCACGCAGAACCGGCCTTGACAACATGGCGGTGGCGGTGCAAGAAGCCAACGGACGCTGCAGTGGCGGCCACGCTCCCACCAGAAGGTCCGAGGACGACGCCGCCGCCGCCGCCACCGCCGGAATGTCCTGCGGAATGCGCGAAACAAGTTTTCTACATTACTTGGCCCGTCCGCTATCTCCGCCTTGGACGGAGGACGGGGGCCCGGCCTCGACTCAGCCGGAAGGTCGGGGACGACCAGCCGCGGGCCCGCCAAGGGACATAGGCCCTCGCCGCGCCGCCCGCTCGAGAACGCGTCCGGTAAGAGGCGGCGTCGGCGGCGAGGACGGAAAAATCCTACGTGTTCCTCGGGAGAGACCGCGATAAATCAAAGTGAGGCAGTTGTCCTGTCGGGCGCCGAGCGCCGCTCCCAACGTCGGCGCCGCTTTCATAGAGTTCGATTCACAAAAGAATGAAATTCAAGCATGTTGTTAAGAAATCAATCGCAAAATTATCATGGCAGCTCTTTAGGATCATACCTACGTGTGTATGAGGCATATCGCAATCATGCACACTGTACTCCTTGACGTTCTTGGGCAGGTAACTCAATGGCCCTTTGGTTTTCTCTCCGGTTAATAAAGGGTTATAATGAAGACTAAAAGATTTTTGATTGGATGGTGTTCACGGGCAATGTAACCCCACAATTGCATGGAGAAGACGCCCTTGGCTGTTGTGACACAGATCCACAGCCTTCAGTTTCGCGTTCTTGGACGCTATTCCAAGCCTCTAAGCGACTGAGGGTGGCCACCCCTACGTGAGCCTTAAAATAAGTGAAATCTCTCTTAAAAATCTCTTAAAATGACTGTTAGTCCTTATTTTCATTTATTTACTAATAGAACAATTCTTTAACAGATCTTTTTTGAAGTGGGTATAATAATGTTTGCAACAGAAATATGTTATTTGAAACTCCTACGAACCTGTGAACAATTCCTGTTGAATAGGCAACAACTTAATATTCCCAATGTGAGACTTAGAATGGAATTTGGTTAAAAACAATAATATTAAAAGTATGGAAAACAGCAACCAAATTATTCCTCATTTTCTTTTTCGGCATTATTATTTTCCACCAGCATCTCCTCCATCGAATCTACATTTCAAGTTACCACAATCTGTTCTTTTTATAACCCAGTTCCTTCCTGGCATCCTCTCCCACCACGAGAAGGACTGCAGACACCTCCCTACATCCTCCACGCGTCTCGACATCAATAACTCACGCGGTGGCGTAACGGCGTCGCGACGCCGGAAGCGGCAAGAATGCTTGATATTCTTACGGCTCCGCTCGACTCGACAGCATTCGACGGCGCGGCACGGCTCGCTTCCCCCCGACCCTCACCTTTCGCCTTCCCTCCAACAGGTAGTTTTTCCGCGGCTCGGCGCGATCGACGCTGTTTCTATATATGAACGCCGCCGCCCCGCCCCGTTTCCGGCCGCCAGGAAGCCAAAGTAAATACAGGAAACTTAAAAATATCCGCTAACAACCTGTAATTGATACGGCGCCGACTCCCGCCGTTGGGGCGGCCGCATTTGAATATCAAACTCGCGATGATAGACCGATTCTGGGACTTGTTTCTGTAGCATCGGAACACGGATCCGCGGGGGTGGAGAGGGAAGAGCGAGGCAGCGAGTGGGTGTGCGTCCGTGTAGATTTGACTTGGTAATCATAATCACCGCACGCGAGAGGGTAGCAGAAGAAAGAGGGCGGCTATGCTGGAGCGCGGTGGGCGGGAGAGGGAAGGCGTGGAGGAGGAGGAGCAGGAGGGATCAAGCAGACAGTTGTTACGCACGCCCCAGAAACGCCGCCACGCCACGCCCCCTTCCCGCCGGCGCTGCCGCCGTCCTGGCGCCCTATAAATAGCGAAGTAATTGCGCTGCTTCGATCAATTCTCCTTCGTCCGCCCTCCGCCTTCCCCCCCACTCCGCCAGAAGCGGCTAAAGAGCGCGCTCTCACTTTCGCTGCGCCGCCTGGGGAAGGGGAGAGGACGATTTGAAGAAGACGGCGGTGGAGAGGAATATCCTACACCGTGTACAGTCTTCATGACCGCTCATGGCTGTAGGTCCTACGTACCATCACTAATGCACCCTGCTTCATATCAAATCATCAATTACATAATGAATTCAACCTCGACTTCATCATTCACTACATTACTTACCTATCCCATAAATTCTTCTCTAATATTCACCATATACAAACATTATCCTCGTTCAACCTCTGTAGAAACCCCCACTCATCCCACTCGCATCAAAAATAAATATCCATTCCACATATTTTGTAAAATATTTTCAGACCTAGAATAATATCTACGAGGTTCCATCATGGTTTCCTCAACCACTGTATTATAGTTAAATTAGGATAAGTGTTATAAGTTAAGCCATCACTGCGTATGTGTAGTTTTATAGGAACTGATCTATGTACAAAAACAATCAAATAATAAAACATAATTAAAAAAAAAGACGGCGGTGGAGGAGGGTGGGGAGGGAAGGGGAGTGGAGGATCTGAAGAGTACTGGTGGCATTGTCGGGAAGTTCCGTAATTTTCAAGGATCGCAGTTGAGATTTTGACAGTGGATAGCTAGTGAATACCGAAAGGATACAGGTATTAATAGGCAAGTAGCAGGTTGAAAGTAACTATGAGTGTAAGGGTCTCAAGCGTTAATAAGGGAGCGCTGATGTACTTCAAGCGACGTGTCGCGTTTCGTGCAAGCACATGCATTGAAAGATCTGGAGAAATAACTGACATGCTGGCATGAAATAAAGTGAACTAGAGGTTGATCGAGTTTCCGATTCGGACTTTATTGAGACAAAATAAAATATTTGCAGCAAATTGTACGTGGTAAACCAATTGAAATAATAGAAAACAGTCGTTGGTGAAGAAACATGAATGCTCAACTCAATTTTAGTAGATACGTTATTACAACTGTCAATGGTACTCTGTCAACATTGTAATTTTGCACTTGATGTCGCTTAACAAAAAAGAAACAGTGAACATCCTAATGATATCAAAATGCTTTCGCCTCCGACGTGCGAGGTAAAGCAATACATCCGAAATTACTCTTCATTACCAATAGTCAGTTTAATATACCCCGTCGGTTTCAAAATACAGTGCACAAAGCCAGTGAATCTTACGCAAGTCAGGGCGCATATTTAAAATTAATACATGTAGCATTCTGTTAACGAAAAGAAAAGAGACATATTATCACACACCTCTACCTTGCTTTAGGATGCAACCATGCTTCACTTCCATTAACTTTACCTCTTACGCTTTCCTTTGATAAACCAAGTCACCAAAGACGTCAAATTTACCCAACTCCCAGCTCCCCTCCCACCCGTGTACTTGGGAGGCACCGACGTCTCAATCGCAGCGAACAAAGCCGTGCCCGCGCATAATTTAGGGCCCCGAATCCAGAGATAACACTCGCCCGGAGCCCCCTCTGAAACGGACAGCTGCGCGCCGCCGACAGCTGAAGGGCGCCCTCCGCGCGGCCCTCGCCCGGCGAACGAACAAACGAAGGCGCGCGCCCCCCCCCGGCGATCGCGCCCGCTCCCCGCACGCGAACGACGGGAACCAACCTGTCAAAGAAAGAAGTATTAACCCCCCTATGCTAATTAGAGTTTATTTGCGCAGTAGATTAATGGGCTTCGGAATGTGTGATGTACAATACCAAAATTATAACTTGTATACACGGAAAGTACAATGCGCAGTAATCAGCGTCGATTTACTTCCTCGTGGTCTGAGCATGTATTCAAAACAGCGTGAAAAGTACGGCTAGATATTCGTATATCACATGTAATGTTTTTTTTTAAAGCTCACAAGCCTTTGCGCTGGGTTTCGGGAGATGCTACGCTTCGATCATGTGCTGACACGCCAAGTTTTGATACCGAAGATTCCTCCATCATCGCTGATCTTGACGCGATTCTCACTTCAAAGAATACAGCGCTTTGATTGGGGGAAAAGAGCAGAGACTTGCGGCAATACAGAAAACACTCCTGTATGTCCACAGAACACTCTTTTAAAGATCGTGTGATGAAGTTGTTACATATGATTCAATATTCAAACGTTTGATAAGTAATTTTATGTAGCATAACTGACAATGTGTTTTCATTCTACACTGGTTTATCAATGATTCTTCCACTTCTCATAGGAACAGAAATGAATTCATTTTCGTGGCTTAAAATTCCTTACTCAAGTGTTCAAGACACAATGTTTACATTTTGTCGACCTATTTACTACAAACATGACATTGCGTAAATAGAATTCCTGCTCATCATTAGCTGGTACTATCTCAACACTTTGTAACTTCTTTGGAACGTAATAAATTTGCATATCAGTGTCGGAGTCACCGTTTTCGCAACTGGATTGATAACAACTTACATACATCAGGAACTTTCTGCCATTCTCGTACACTTTGGCACGTTAAGGCGACAGCCGAGCATCTACGACCAAGTGCGACAGCCTCCCACGTAACTATGCGGTTGACGCACGACGCTTTTCGGGTTGTCATGCCTTCTATTTACTAAAGTCTCAAACAGCTACCGACGAATATACGGGACATTTCGCAACACTAATCTTCCATGGGGCCTACTATTCTTCTTCCTTCTGCTGGCATCTGTTTTAAGACTTCCTTTCAGACTCCATACGAACGTGAAACACATAAAACAAGCATCCGCGTATCTGCAATTGCATGGATAACAACTTCCATACGCCATGAATTTCCTCTCAATTGCACACACGCCCACACGCTAAGACGACAGCCGGGCGCCTGCGACCAGGCGTGACCGCACCCCACGCACATCCGTGCGCTCGGCGCCTGCGCGCGCGTTTTTGCGTGGCTCGCGTGCGGCGCGGCGGCGCGGTGACGCCGGACGTGGACACGGGGCGTGCGCGCATCCGCGTTGCAGATACCCAACCGGCTGCGCTTTTAAGGCCCCAAGGTAAATAGCGGCCGAGGAAAATACTTTAAATGCTTCGTACGACCAAGACGTATGGCCACTCTCCCATATCTTGAGAGCGAGCGGTGGAGTCGCTGCGAAGCGCCATATGTTTCTGCTCCTTTCCCAGAACGGCTGCGTTTCCCACAGGGCGTGGAAGGAGCACGGCAAATGTGAGCATGTGAATATGGTGACATTTCGCCACGGCGCAGGGCACGGTTGGTCGGTTGCGGATGTACTCGCTGCTCGAATCTGCGCCCAGTAAGTTTGATACGGTTCTTTGCAGTAGTCTTTTACAGTCTGCTCGACTAAAACGGCATTAACATGGTCTCCTAGATTCATAAATCCCTACCATGACATTCCTCACATACTTCATTTCTTCCACGATCCATTAACAGGTAGCAAAAAGAAAGGGCGACTGCTTGAAAAAACATACTGTGACAACTTCGGAGGAAAACGAGGAGTAATTGCACAAATAATTATAAAAAACAGGAATGTTGCGTCTTTCATAAACGCATTGAATTGCTCTTCTCCTGACAAATGTACTCGAGTAGGAGCGTGATACATCAATGAAACATACCTTAATGCAATGGAATTAAGCGTATATCAAAAGAGACATCTACACTTTTATATGATACAGTAATGTAATATTAGATTTTTCTTGCGGGTAGGGAGAATTTCTGCTGTGTCGGCGCATTGCTGCAAAGGAATGTGGAAGGATACGGTTCGCGACGCAGAATACCATATTATACCGCCTTCCAGGTTGTGTAATTTTATCGGAGAGTCTATCTCAGAATTTGCATCCTTTTTCTCAGTCTGGATTCGCTTGAAGTTAATTTACCTAAAGCAAAGTTCCAGAACTGAGAAATGAAGTTTTATTTTATTTCTTCCCTCGTGACAATCTTGGAGAGCCTTGGAGAAGTTGTATTTTTCGCAGGAAAAAGGAATTTTTCCCTGGATAATTTCGTATCGGATGTACTCATCGACCTTTGGAAGCATTTATAATTGAAAATGCACCCCTCTCGTGGACTTGCATCTACACAGCAATGGTTGTAGTTGCGTAATTTTTTGTATGATATGCAGGATACTGCAAAAATGGTTAAAAATGTTTTATTACTTATCCACTGACGTAGTAAAATTATGAACAATCCACACTGAGTTATCCAAGGTCAAAGTATGGAAACGACCAATTTGTAATGCATTTCTACAAAGTGTAATAGTAAGGAATGACAACACCCTCTTAAACACTGCACCCCCTTTTAAAACCGAAACTGATTAGTTTTCGGCCTTCACATGCAAAACCTCGAGTATCGAAGAATAATTTTATTGTATCGTCTCCTCTATTAAAAACCAGAAAACATTTATTGTTGAATGAATTAGTGCATTCATATTAAAAGTCTGCTGTAAGTTTGTACACGACTAATTAAGAACGACACTGTCTTCGTATGTGAAAAATGGCGAAATAGAAAAAAAATAGACACATAACGCATAATATACATAGTTAAAAAATTTCATTTTTTTTTTACCAATAATATCGTTTTACTAAACCATATAAAAATCATATAACCTCGAGAACTTCCATATGCAGTACGTCATGCTTTCCCGAATGGAGGTACTCGATACACATAATAAACGCATATGGTGCTTCAGCTGTACTCGCTTTCCAAGCTTCAAAGCTGTTTATCGGTTCAAGAAGCACCGCATCCCGAGGCCCATTTCTCCGCCCTCATCGGCAGTGGACGCGTCGCGCCGCCGCTGGCCCTCATCTCGTGCGCGGAGGAGGCGCCGCGCCGCGCCGCGCCGCGTGGAAAACGGAGAGCAACGACCCGTCCGGCGCATCGCCGCCTCGCCCGCATACACGCCTCTAAATTATAGCTCCGTCTCCCGTAGCAAGCTGTCAATCAAACGCACGTAATTTAATTGTACAATACGTGTTAAATTATGACTTAATTACCGGGTTGAAAACTTAATTATGGCGGTAATTACAGTGCAGAATAATAATAATAATATTACGTACCGGCGTGTTTCTTGGCAGAGCACCGGCTGCGGCAAAGCGACACTATCAGCGGTTCGGGTGGGAGAGTCGCTCGCATGTTGTGGAAACGCTAACAGCTCGGAGCGGATGTGTAAAAATGCGCGCGGGAGGGCGGGCGAGAGGAGGCGCGACAGATGGTGGGATGCAATGCGAGAGAGTGGACGAGGAGGCATATCGTCAGAAGGACGGAAGAGAAGGCGGTAAGAAGAACGTGAGGGTACGCGAAAGAAAGGGCGAGAGATGACTGAGGGAGGCAAGACGGGAGGCATGACGGGAGGCAAGACGTGAGGCAAGACGTGAGGCAAGACGGAAGGCAAGACGGGAGGCAAGACGTGAGGCAAGACGTGAGGCAAGACGTGAGGCAAGACGTGAGGGAAGACGTGAGGGAAGAGGTGGAGGCAAGACGGGACGGGAGGGTACGCGAAAGAAAGGGCGAGGGAAGAGGGGAGGCAAGACGGGAGGGAAGACGGGAGGGAAGACGGGAGGGAAGACGGGAGGGAAGACGGGAGGGAAGACGGGAGGGAAGACGGGAGGGAAGACGGGAGGGAAGACGGGAGAGAAGTCAGGAGACAAGTCGAGAGAGAAGACAGGAGAGAAAATCGGCGAGAAGAAGTTTCGAGTTCCAGAACGCGTTCGCGCAGGCGGACAAAACAAAGGCGTGCGAGACGGCGGGCGAATGAGGGTCGGGCGTGCGGGCGACCTGACCCGACCGGTCGGTTCTTTAATATGCTCACAATGCGCCGCTGTGCACGGTAACTTTCTCTTTCCGCCCGTACAAAAAGCGCACATGGAGTTTATGAGCGGTGTCGGCGGCTGCTGGACAATGGCAAATCCCACCGGCGCGGCGCCGGGCGGGGGCCGGGGGGGCCGACTTCCGCGGCGCCACGCGGGCCGCGTGCTGGCTGGCGGCACGGCGCTGACAGTGCGCGGAACGCAGGGCCACGGCGCGCGTGCCTTGTGGCAGACACCGAAGAGGTCTCGAAGTTCCATGGCTTAGACAAGGTAATCGATCCCCACGAGCATAAAGCTTTGTAGACAGTCACACACATCAAAATTTATCTTCCAATGAGTATCAATGAAATAACTAATTTGAACATTATTCACAGACAAAAAAATGGTAATAGGAAAGCGAACCGTTCATTTTATGAAACATAAGAAATTAAAGATGTTTCAAATTTGCGTATTATTTTCATTGATATGAGATGTAGAGTACGAGTAATATTGTTTATTGACGCACCTATAGAAGTGAAAACTTTAATTTACATTGGGGTATTCGTGTAGTTTTTCCTCCCACCAGCAACTTCAGTGTATTCCCGCCTTATACGTTCAAAAAGTAAAAATCAAAGAAATTCCTTCCATTCGGTAGTAACAAATGTGTTCGACTTCTGGGTACCATCCTCGCAACCATTACGTTGGAGCCACTGTGCGTGCGGGCCCTTCCCCGCCCACGTATTGTCCCGCGGAGGGCAGATAACCCGGCGCTGCGGCTAATTCTCGCCTTCATTGTGCTCCTTATCGCTAATTGTCGGCCGGCGACGGCGCGTGGCGGTTGCAGCTTCGGTGGGAGGCGGCAGCAGAAGCGGTGGCGGCGGCGATAGTGGGGGCGGAAGGGGCGGCCGCGGCGGCGACGTATGGGGGTGACCTCATACGCTCGGCCTCTTTCCATAACGCCCACGTCTTTCCGGACGCGTTACTTCCGTGGAGAAATTTTTGTCAACAAGAGTATTAAGAACTTTTTTCGCTAAATTATTCACATGTGTCGATTATATATAAATCCTTAATACAAATTCGCAAACGCGACTACATTTTGTTTTGAATACAGTCTGAATTCCGGGGAACATGTTTTCAGAAATGTACATTTAATTCATTACAAACCGACTAAGAAATTTCAAATCAAAATTCTGAGGACAAAGTTTAGTTATTTTTGTTTCAAAGATATTTTTGTAGTCTACATAAGATACAGAAATGCCGTGGTGGAAATAATCTTAATTTTAAGTATTATCGTAAAACACGAAATAGATAAATAGCTATTAGACTTCACTCTGAGATTTTTGTCTACGATTTCACTGTTTGTGAGTGAGTTCCAGGATTTCACATATATCCAACACTCGAATACTTGTGAAATCGTGTTTCTTTGTATCTCGTTTAAATTTAATATGTACCGTTCAAAATAACACCAATGTAAGAATTCTATCTAATTGTCATTTCTTTTACAACGTGTTGACTCCTTCGTTTGTGCACTGGAGCTCCTAGGATTTCAAATAACGATGCCGTACGGCTCTATTTTGAGTGCCAGATGTGCTTTTCCTGTAACAGTGTCTTCTCCGGCCAAGACGTTCTAACACCGAGGTTTTTTTAAATCAACAAATCATTAACCTGTATTCCTAATGTCCAAGGCTAAGAATAAGAAGAGAAAGTGTTCACAGAGAACAATATAGGTATTGTCTGAGCCGTCCACCTTTTGTTAGTCACCGTTATCTATTACGTTCTCGGTCTGTTAGTTCTACTCCTTTGTACAACTCCACTAGCACCTCTCCTCGAACGACCCCAGGAAAGTCTCATGTACGAGACAACACTTTGCCGTGGAGAGACGAAGAGACGACCATTTGCGAACGCAGCCAGCGAGATGGTCGGAGCTTGTTTAGAAACTCGTCACAGGAAACCGACTCTTTTCGCGGCAGCCTTGCAGCAGTCTTTACAATGAAAGGGGGGGAAAAAAGACGAGATAACGAGGCGCAGCCGCAAGACTTCCTCCCATTGGCGGCAGCTGTGCGTGAGGAATGCGCGGATTTCCGCGCACGAAAAGAATGCCGCGTGCATATGCGTGGCTCTCTGAGCGTGGGAGGGGAGACACGCTTCTCCACAGCAGCTAGAGCTCCCGGCCACGACGCACTGCAGCATACATTACGATCAGAGGTGATAGGGGGGGACCCGCTATCATTACACGGACATTTCCGGCGACGCGGTGACGTGGCTGCCCGTTTCCGGTTTGCCTACCCCCTTCCAGGCGCGTTGCCCCATTCCCCCAACCCCACCCCTCCTCCGCTGTTGTTCTCCTCGGTGTCCCGACCCACGCACCTGCTTCCATTGTCGGGGAAACCGGCTTATGCATAGGTAATTCATGCAGGCGGTCTCGAAAGTATTTTAACACTCCGCTCGATTCCGAGTTCCGCTGTCGTCAGCCGGGACTTCCCCTCGGCGGTGGAGATGAGGTGCGAGCGAGGTGAAGGCAGAGCTGCGGGCGTTGTGTCAGGTCAACTTTCTCAATGCGCGTTTGCATAATTTAACAGGACAAAATACGCGGAATTGTGAGCGGACGGCGATGGCGGCGGCGGCGGGTACGGGGTGTGTTTGAATTGTGGGAATCGCGCCTCACATTAATCTTCGGGCCGTTGCGTTTCCTCCTAGCGTTGCGTCGCGCCCCGAGATGTGCGCCTGTGGAAGAGTGAAGCAACCCGCGTGGGGAGAGAGAGAGAGAGACCGCAGAGCGAAAGTGGAGATGCGTTCTATCGCTCGTAAATGGAACATTCATTAAGAGGGAAAAAGAACACAAGGAAAAATGTCTACTATACGTGTGCACGTGGAAGTACACAACTATATACGAATAAATGTATGCTGTTAGAATACAGTGACATTGACTGTCTTCATTTGACTCCCCATTTCTCTTCCCTGAATGCTCGTCTGGGGCTCGTGCATGTACTAGACGCTCCAAGCATCAACGTGCATCAGATCAGAAAATGATAGTCCAATTTAACTCGTTAATAACTGACCTTTCATTAGGGTATTTTGACAATATGTTATAAGCAATATGATATAGCACATCAGTGGGAAAGATTATACGAGTATTACCCATATGTAGGATTGAAATGTCCGTAATTTCTCAGGTTTAAGAGGATAAGTACTATGGAGAATACGAATTTTATTTTACCAATGCCTTACGATTCTTTGAAACTTACAAGTCTTGTTGTCAATTGTAGATTACTGAAGACACAGATGGAGACAAATTATTTCGTATCTGTTTTCTCACTTCGGACACTCCATGCGCCCTAAACGTTTCGAATATAACAGGGAATATCCGAGAGTTTTTATAACTCGAACGAGCATTCAGTTAATTTTTGTGTCCGTTGACATTCGACCAGCCGACCGGCTAGCCGCTGACATCCAACCGGTACGAAACCAAATTGTCGCTCCGCATCATTGCGATAGCTTGTCGAAATGAAGTGCCTACACTGAGTTGCGTCATCTGGTGGAGAGTACTGTGCTCGAAGAGAATTATGAAGTGACACTTTTATTGAACAGAGAAATGAGTTATTGACTGGTTGTTGAAGTGATTGTGCTTTTGTAGCTGTGACACAGGCAGCATGCGGAATCAAGGGAGAGCACGGGGTGGCCGACAAGGGAGGGGGAGAAGGGCGGAGAAGGGAGGGGAGGGGAGGGGAGGGGAGGGCATTCCAGAGTGGCCGGCCGGCCGCGCTGCGACTGTGGAGAACTCTCCAAACCTCTCGGCGGTGATACCAAACGTGGACAGCTTTGTGAGCGCCAAATGGTGATCCACGCAGTTCATTCCCATGTGTTGCCTCTCCACTCAACGACCAGAGAATCTCACACTTCTCAAACAGATACTATTTATCAAGGTGAACAATGTTCACAGGTGGCTTGTTTTGCCTGCAAGTATATTTTTTAGTAAATTTTTTCTAGTAAGGGTCACTAGAGATCACGAAAGTGTCACAAATTCCTTTGCTATTAATTTACTTACATGTACACCTTATAAAATATAATAAAAGCAATCGATGTAAGTTATGAGTAAAGTGATTAAAGTACTTTTAGAAAATAATTTTCTGTTAAAAGAAATTTGATGGTGTAAAACAGAGGAATTTAAACTCGGGGTAGTAATTTTTGCATAGGAAAAAGAAATAAATGAACAATAAGCATTTGTCTTTGAACAAATGAGCATGACTGCTTAAATAAAAGAACACAAATTCAACAAGTGTTTTCACAGTGTATAATTCACTTATACGATTTCAAATATTCTTAAAACAATATTGAATAAGGAAAGATCTCGGATTCCGTCAAAACCGAAAACAGAGCTTTTGGCCACTAGATTTATTGAAGTAATTTGAATAGATTACAGATAATCTGCTATTCTGCAACGCTCAGAAAAAAATCCTTCAGTGTCAACTCCCAAAACCGAACACACGAGACCATATGAGAAGAAATGCACACATGCAAATAGATGCTCAGTTGACAGCGCAAATAACCCAAGCGAGCTGGGGGAAAAAAAATCCGAAAATCGCGAGCATCACCGCCAGATCGCAGTGTGGTATCGCGCGAGAACGGAACCACCTCGAGTTCCACGAAACTTCCTCAAATTTATTGGAGCACTCCGAAATAGCTGCTAACAGCTGAATAAATGCCTTCCTCTCACGTTTTGCCGCCGTTTCGAAATAACTTCAAACAAAAATATGCGTTAATTTTGCGAAACGAGAGAGGGAAAGCAGAGTCCGCGGGGCAGCCGAGACCCCGAAACGACGCAGATAAGAGAGCGATGGCGAAAAACGGGATGGGTTCGGACGAAGCGGTGTTTGCGCGCCGCGCATGCCTCTCTGCAAAAATACCGCCGGGCACGCGAAGGTCTGGCGCTCCCGCAAGGAGACCGCGCGAACGCCGCAAAGGAAGAAGCGCAGGCACAACATGGATCAGAATACGCTAGGTAGCAATGGACGCAATCGTTAAAAAAAAAGATTCTTGAATCCATCTTGCATCGCTAATGAAAAAAATCTATTCCCTTAAAAATCGACTATCGATTCCCCAAAAATCGATTTAAATAATCGATTCCCCCAAAATCGACAAAAATCACTTTAAAAAATCGATTTCCCAAAAATCGATTCTCCCAGAATCGATTCTCCCAGAATCGATTCATCAAAATTCAGAAAGAAATTCAACAAAACATTTTGGAAATAATTATTTTTTACAATGAAAAAAAAAAACATTTTGGAATTTTACAATACAAAAGGAGTGAAAAGCAATTGTGAGTGTTCACAAATACGTAGAATCTGAATGCGGAATGATACGATTGGTGGACCTGATCGTAAGGGCCCTTTCTCTTACAAAATTAAACTTTAATTAGAATTAATACTTTGATGTTCACTGGTTTAGCTGCTTATTCGCCACTCGTTAGATGATAAGGAACTCAAAAACAGCAACTGCTGTACAAAAGTAAATTATACGTAAGGAGTACTTACGAACGATTCGAAGTTTAAAGAATCGATTCAAGCAAAAACCGCAAAGAAAAGCATCGATTCAAAAGATCGATCTTCTTGGTTTAAAAATCGATCTTCTTAGAATCCAATCACAATCGCACAACCGTAATGCTAGGCTCTTTAAGACATGCTGCGATACCCCAGCAGCAATACCATTGCCTCTGCGACATAGTTGAGCGGGAGGTCCTTAAGTGCAAATGACGAGGGGAGAAACAATAACATAGACGAGTGTCGATTAAGGTAAAATGTGTTCTAAAATTAAATCCATACTTCATAAGTAGTATTAATTAGCAATATTTATTATTTTATAAATATGGTTAAAAATTGTAATAGAAACTGCTACTCATTACAGAACCTGAAAGTTAAGAATCCAAAATGTAAGCACAAATAAAATGCACATTTTAAGACATGGAACCTAAATGTAACGAATTACGGATAAGACATTAACACAATCATGAATATATACCGGCAAAAAATATTTTCCTTCAGTCTATTCTCTTCTAGGTAGTCTCCCTTTCAAGATATTTTTTTATTCCGACGTCCATAAGGCCCACAGCAATAAACATTTCCCAGTTTCCCCCTCACTCATTCACACGCCATCAACTCCCCCCCCCCCGCCGCTGCCATCGCCCCACCGAAGCCGTATTACACGCGCCTCAACGCGGGCCGGGCTCGAGGTAGGCGACCGCGTCTCCAGATAAGGTTTATCGATAGCGCGTCTCGTTTCACGGGCGTATTATGCACGTCGCTCAAACCTCCGGGTTAATTAGACCCGGCATTATCGCCGATCGCCCCGGGACACAGCGGGAGGCGCAGGACCCGTCCACGGCCGCAGGGGGTCGAAGCCTTGACCGTCCGAGCCGCGAAGGCGGTTGGCGTTATCTAAGGAACTTGCGGCAGAAAATGCACCTCGCAGAATGTTCATGAATACGCAAAAGGATTGCAGTGCATGTCCGAAACGCGAATTATCAGAACACATGAATAATGGAATGCGTAATAATAAAAAAGGTGATTTTGAGAAATGGTAAAAAATTACCGAATAGGTGCAATTATTACACATAAAATTGCACGTATACTGCCCTTAATATGAAGATAATTTACACTGTTTTATGTGACCTCCAGATTCTCACCAGATATCAACAAAGCATTCCTTAACATATTTAGCTTGTTGTCTTTTCATAGTCATACAAATGCTAAATTTCATGGAATTGTTCGTGAGTTAGCATTGACAAGATCTGCAATATAACATTACTATTAATGGAACTTGGTATGGGAACCATTGATTAATTTAATACTAACCCCATGTAATTCACGAAACGTATTCGACATTAGACAGCTCGTCATTTCCGGCGAGTTTCACATTTTCAAGTGATTCAGTATACTGCATGGATACATATTAAATCCAATTTTTTTCCTTTTAAAAACTTCGAAGGAATTTCTTATTTTGTTCATACATGTTTCACGCTAGCTAAACCGAAACACTGAACATCATCCTCGATATGTTACCCACTTTCCAGCAGGAAAAAACAGCAGGACTGAACCGCAGCAAGTCCGAACCCGCATACCATTTCCCCCTTTCCCATTCATCCCCTCTGAATGAAGGCGATGTCCGTCGCTCCCCTCGCCAGCCCTCCATCCCCAACTATTTCCCTCGCAGCACAACGAGTCCGCGGTGAAAGCGTCGCGCGGTGGCAACCGGACCAGACAATTCGCATTCATGATCGTGATTATCGTGGATCGCCGGGAGCGCGCGCGCGGGGGGCGTTGAAATCGCCAGATGGCGCGCCGCGGAGCACCAGGCCGGAGGGGGCCGTGGACGCGGGCCGTCACCGCCCCGCCGTTGCCGCCACCCCCACTGTCGCCGCAAGAGGCGGAAATATCAGAATTAATAACACGCGCCACCCTTGGGTGAAGGTCGGGCGTGACTCGAGTGCGCAACGGCTGCGTCGATGAAAGGGGGGGGGGCGACGATCGTGGTGGTGGTATTACGGAGAGACATTAGCGACGACGGCGGTCCAAGCGGCGGCGATAGCAGTGGAAGGGGCAATGGCGGCGGTGCGGTGGTGGTGACGCTGGTAGTGGGTGGGGAGTTGCATTCGCGTTCGCTGTGGCGATGGCGTCTCGGAGTTTCCAACGTGGTTTGGGGCAAAAGCTAATGAGCTCATTTGTTCCTCCTTCTATGATCAAATAACTGACATATTTTCTATGAAATCTTTAAGGTAGACGCATATACAGTGCATAATAATAATAATAATAATAATAATAATAATAATAATAATTCAATTTTTATGAAAAGTAGTGTACCGCGATCTTAGATTCAAATACAAGTCGGACATACGTTTCATGTGTTTCTTACAAAACAGCCACTGAATCTAGAAATCCATCCAATAATATCATCAGCAATAAATTCAATACGACATCAACAGTCTCATGTGCATTAACACGAAACATTAGGGTAATTTCCGATGAAAACATAACTCAAATGAAACTCGTACATTTCGATGCAATAATGCTGATGACTAGCTGGCAAACAAATGTAGTTCCAATCCAACACACGTTTATCTAGCAATAGATCGAGCCGGCTGAGCCTATCAGAACTCGTGGAGAGAGGAAAAAAGGTGCGATCGAAGAAGGCCCAATTTTCCGCGCCGAATCGATTCGTTAAAACGCGGCTGAACGCTTCTTGACGTGTCGCGCGCATGGCCGGCGAAGCGACGGGCAGTCGATGCGAGGGCGTCAAATGTAGGCCATCGCACATGGGTCGTATGTCGTGTGGCGCGAGAATGGCGTTGAACCTCAGGCCCCAAAGGAGGGGGAGAGTCTCTGGTTCGATTCTCCACGATCGAATTTGAGGCTTCAGGACGCCGAGCTATTTCTTCAGGATAAATAAGTGGATCGAATGTCATAACCATATGAGACGTGTGCAACGTAATGGATAATGAATAGGCATTACTTCGATATTTTGAAAAAGACACATTCTGAGAAAAATAATGTCTACGTTTAAGAACAGAACTACCGACGTACCATTGTGGTCTATTAAATCGTGAAAACATAAACAATGTACACAACTGTCTAGCCTCATGGAAAAGATGGTAATATTTCCTTGCTATAAATTACAACAAAATATCGATTTTTTTAAAACTACATTTGGAATATAAACGGTTGATGGTATATAGGGAGGATATGTTATGAATAGCTTTCACCGAAAGACATTTTGTTCTATTTTGGACTAGCGATTCTTCACAGGCAACCATTTTCATTCTGTAGAATCACGACCGACCGGCATGAATCCTCAACACGCAACCAATCACTGTGGAGAGTCGGTCAAGGCCAAGGCCAAGGCGTCAATCGGAGACGAAGAGCAAGACGTTTTCGCCTGTTTACTACTTATAGGCCACATTCTGCACTATCACCGCGTCCCTTCGATTGACCAAACTTCGCTTCTTGATACCATAGACTCAATACCAAGCATTGAAGATATTACGGTTGTCACATATTATTTTAGTTGTCTTATAATTTAAATGCAAATAAGCATTTTTACGCTAATTTATATTTGGCGTTTATTTATGCAATTGGAAACTGTATTTTTGTAAGTGCTCTATGCTAGAGAACTATCAACATTTATCTTTTCAATTATCCTGGATCGACGAGAAAATCTTCGCTAATTGTCGAAAATGTACCTAGAGAGACTTGAATGCCATTGAGTTCAAGCCAAGTCCACGCTGGAAATACGAAGCATAAGCATCACGAACAAACTTTAAGTGATATATCGAGATCGCAGTTTTTTGTAAAAGCCATGCAAGAGTATTGTTCAACAATTATTGCAGTCGAGAGTAAATTATGGCAACTCTATAAAAACTTCAAAACACCAATTATATTAAACAACAGCTCTCAAAATTATTTCAAGAGATTGCGAAAGAGATATTCGTTAATGACAGTCTGCAGCCACTTACTGAAGAATTTACGACATTTATCCTCTACTTTCCCTCTAAAAGAGACCACTGGTAAAGCATGGCAACACGGGAAAATCTCGATTTTAGATTCTGTCGGCAATAAAGCTTATCTTTCCCGCAATATACGGTCGCATGCGTAGTCAACAAACGCAGCAAAAAGCAAAGCAAAAAAGTAGCTTAGAAAATGAAAAGTTTCGAAAGACTGACTACAGTGTTGAGTTTTAAAGTAATCGACGAGCTGAAATGTGTCGAATCCATTAAAGGAGTTCGAGTTAAGGCATGTTTCACTGTATATTTCATATCTAGTATATGGGGTACTTTTATACCAACTATAGGGCATTTTATTTCAACTGCGAAAAGACATAATAGAAAAAAAAATCGAATATCTGACAATTGACTGACTTTAATGAACAATTCCACCTTCATGTTTACGTCCGAAGTGTACCAAAAATATAATTTTGAACGAAGGCTTTCGAAAAGTTAAAATTAAAAAACAAAAATTATCTCTAATTTTCTTTCACGATATAAGTCCATGGCGTTTTAGATTCAATCTTCCAACAAAATGCAAATGACCCAACAATGTTCCTGGGCTCACGTTGCTAATTAAGAAGGATGTCAAGTGAGAATAATTTAGTGCGCAGAACTCTTATGCATGGAAGCAATATTCGTAACGTATCATTACCATAATGGTATAATATTTTAATCGTACACAAAAAACATGAGTGGTAATAATATTTCATTATTTTGAGAGCAAGGATAACTGGGAGAGAACACTTCTCCCACAAATTATATTTGGGATGAAGTCGATTCCTATAGCATTAGTTGTTCCAGGAGTGCCTTTATTTCCCATGAAATTCCCACGTAATGCTCAGGAGGGAGAGGCGGAGTGTGCCAAAGCGTGCTGCGCCGAGGGCGCGAAGCCCCTTACAACCAGCCTCTTCGCCTGGTGCGTCGCGCGCGGCCAGGTCCGGGAGAGCCTGGGAGCCGGGCCAGCGGCCAGCGTATGGCGGTGACAGCGGCAGGCCCCCGGAAGGCCCACGGGCCCCGCGCGCCGCGCCGGCGCTGGCCACCACCGTCGCCTCCGCCTCCGCCGCGGACGTGCTCCGCCTAGCAAGCACCAGCCGCAGCCGCCTCGCCGGGTCAACAGTCGCGCCATACCCGCCCGCGTTGCTTCGGAGGCCGGCCTGCGTCCGGCAGCGGGGCGGTGGCGGTGGCGGGGCGGTGGCGGGGCGGGGGCGGGGGCGGGGCGGGGGCGGGGGCGGGGTCGTTGGCGGTGGCGGTGGCGGTGGCGGTGGCGGTGGCGGTGGCGGTGGCGGTGGCGGTGGCGGTGGCGGTGGCGGTGGCGGTGGCGGTGGCGGTGGTGTCAGTGGCGGCGGGGCACCGGCGGCGATGTCGATGGCGGAGATGGAGGCAGTGACAGTGGTGGTGGTGGTGATGTCGGTAGCACTGGCTAAGGCGGAGGTGGAGGTGGTGGTGACGCTACGACACTATCGCTCGTGCAGGTATCCGACGTCACCTCCGCCCCATAGTAAGTACTAAATATAGAATTATATGCTGCGAGGATATGAAAATAGTTTTCACAA
Organism: Teleogryllus oceanicus; assembly: GCA_964035755.1. Lineage (NCBI taxonomy): Eukaryota > Metazoa > Arthropoda > Insecta > Orthoptera > Gryllidae > Teleogryllus > Teleogryllus oceanicus. Next base: position 98,718,522 of record CAXIVR010000008.1, on the reverse strand, counting down.
TCGTGGACGATTACGCAAAACTACGAACAGTTTTTTTTTCAAGCGAACTCTCATTCCCCTCTCCAAGCCCCGACTCCACAGAGAATTATTATAAGCAATTCGCCGTATTTCTCCTCACTGCATTACGTAGGTGCATTCATGAGGTGCCAGGGTGTGGGGCGGGCGTGCCCGAGCCCCGACCAGGGTCATCGAGTCCGCACAATGTCGCAGGGCGGCGCCGCAGTCGGATTGTCATGATAATGGCGTGTCGCAACGCGGCGCCAGTCGATACCTCGCACCGCCCCGCCACGTCCCGCCGCACCCCACACCCCCTTCGTGCCTCAAGGGAGCGGAAATGGAGAGTGCGCTCATTTTATGAGAACACTCGCTTTAGTCTTTTAACCAAATGCAACGTCCATCGAGAGCCTTAACAGAGGTTTCTTTAACACTGTTCATTACCAGGGGGAAATCCTTGACCTGTTTGTTTTCTAAATCTCCCAAGATTCATCCTGAGAAAATAATGTATCAAATTTTCATGTGCTGAGATACTCTACATTTTGTGACCGAATGTGTCTAGAATCTGTGTTTTTATGAAAATAAGAATGCAAATAATTTGTAACTTTTATGAAGTTTTTTTCTAAATGTTTCTACAGTATCCGTTCAGCCACGAACATATACACGGCTTACAATAACGCATATCTCTCAAAATGATAAAGTATTTAGAAGCATTCCTTAGAAATCAGCCTATCTGTATAGAAGTCCCAAGAGTATAAGTTATTTTTCATTTAGTAAAGAAATATAACGTTACTCAATGTAACTCAAGGATAATGTATTGTTTTTACTAATCGAGAGAGGATGACACTAGCCCTACGCAGTATGATGATTTAACTATCTACGAAACAAAATACACTTCAAAAATGAAGCATTTACAGCCAAAATCAGCTCATTCAATGATATACCAAAATATTAATTTATGTACTCTTCTATTAGTTTAATGGTTGTCCTTCATAAGCTTATGACGGGATGTAGTCCAGCTCATTTCCATAAACAAATGCGAGTACAACATACCGCGTTCATTTCAAACTGTGTGTGGACGCCAAAAGATTTTTTTGTTACTTGTAAATTTTCGCAAATGGAATGAGCCGGTTTCGGCAACAAAGGTCTCACGTGTTAAATACAGTGAGAGAGGAAGTGAGTTATTCACTTCGTTAAACCACATCTACCTAGACATCCAACCAGAAACTGCCCCTCCCCGGGAGGTGTCAGCGAATTCTGCCAAGGACAGGGCGTCGCTGCGCCGGCCGCCGCTCCCGAAGGTTCCGCCGGGCAGCGGCGGCGCCTCCAAGCATGGGCGCGTGGGCGAGGACACGTGAGGAGCGCCGAAGGCTGCGCGGGTCAAGGAGAGAGCCCCGCACGCTGGCGTCACACTTCACCTCACCTTACTTTATTTCACTTCACTTCACCCTACATCACCTCACTTGAACCTACGACGCCTCACTGCACTCCACATCGCCTCACTGCACTCCACATCGCCTCACTGCACTCCACATCACCCCACTTCACACTGCATCACCCCACTTCATCCTACCGCACCGCACCGCACTTCATCCTACCGCACCGCACCGCACTTCATCCTACCGCACCGCCCACTTCATCCTACCGCACCGCACTTCATCCTACCGCACCGCACTTCATCCTACCGGATCGCACCGCACTTCATCCTACCCCCGCAGCGCACTTCATCCTACCGCAGCTCACTTCACCCATGCCACGGCTTATCCATCTCTAACCGTTTCCGGTCACATTTTCAACTTGCCTATTCCACTGGGTTCCATAACAACCGGAAATTGAGTTTTTGAAGAAAAATATACTTTATTACATATATTTTGTTTCTATTATTTATTATTGTTTATTATTTGAATGCATTGATTACCACGAAGATGACAAATACGAAACAATAATGGAACATAGACTCCTTTTAAAGACTTTTTACTTATCACTTTTGAAGCTTGTTTTACTAAGCGAAGAAATAAAATTTTCAAAATTAATAGCAAGTAACCATTTGACGTTTGCAAAATCCATCCTACAAAATTTGCAATTTGTATATAGTCATTTAAATATAATTGTACATACATTTCCAAAATTGATACGAAAGTTTCATAAGCTCTATTTCCGCGCCCAATGGGAGCTACAATGTTTGTGCTCCCCCCTCCCCGGAGCAATACCACTCGTGGAGCATAATTCGATGTGAGTCATCTCCCTCTCCCTCCAAACGCGATTCCTCTTCACGCAGAAAGTCGACAGCGCTCGGCCTCTCGGAGCCTCATTCCGCCTCGGAGCGAGAAATCTCTTTGCATATGGATGCGCTTGCCCCATTGGTTCCGCTCGCTCATTCGGCACGCTCCGCTTCGATCCGCACCGCCCTCCGATCCACCGCCGGATCATCGATCTACTTAAAATCGCATCGCTCCGCTCATTTCCGCTCAGGGCAACGGCCCGAGACCACGCACGCATCGCTCGTTTGCTCATGCGTCGGCACATTCTCACAAGAGTAGCGACACCTATAGGTATAGCCTATGGCCTCATCGTTGTCCAAAGGATACCCTAGTCCCCGTACTATCAATGAACCCTATTCAAATAAATACGTTTGTACTCACGCATATCCGCTACCCCACCGTTGGTCAGTGTTGTGTCAATAAACATACCTGAAACAAAACAAAACAAACTATATTATAAACGTGAACGGAAATTAATATAAATAATTTCACACTTATATCAAAGAGATGTTCAGATATATTTACGTATGTTACAAACAATATACATAAATGCGCATTTAATAATGCGCAATGCCGTAAAAAAAGTTTAATCCGTGACATAAAATAGAAAAAAATACATTAGCAGAAATTCATTTACAGGAAAAAGGATACGTAGACCTACGTCAGTGGCTTGTAAGTCTAACGTAAACCTATGTAAAGAACAGGTAGAGTAGAGGGATGTACGGACAGAGACGTACGAAGGATATCAGAGGTCGCGGAGTGTAAAGTGAGGATAGAGCCAAGCACATGAAGAAACAAACTTGTAGTCGCGTCAGCAAAACAGGAGGTACCGATTACCGGCAACCCTTTCGCAGAACCCGCGTTATCCACACCAGCATCTCCCTCACATACACACACACACACACACACACACAGAGTCACGCGCGCGTGAGGCGGCGGCGCAGGGAAACGTAGCGAGTGGGGGAGGGGGTAAGATTTCGTATTCCCCAGGCGCCCCGTAAAGGAAAGCGGAAGAGGAAAACCGGTCCACTAGAACGGGACCGACAAATCAATACGGCCGCCCGCTGCCCTTGTACGGGCGACCCGCGCCAGATCCGCCAATTACCTCTGACGCCGCGCGCTGCGCCCTCCAGGTCCCTCCTGCGGCGGCGGCGGCGGCCGCGCCCACGCGCAACGTGTGGTCGCTTGCGACAGATGGCGCCTCGCAAATCACTGCCCACGGCGGCGCAGCCAAGTTCATGGTAGCGTCGCGCGTGCTCCGCGAAGGATAAGCCGATATTTCACGCACGTCTGTCCTGTTCACGGTGTCCGCCGCTATTTGAATCAAAGTGGCTCGGGCGTGTCTCGAATCGGATATGAGCACTGTGTGCCATATTGTGAAGAAGTTGAAGGTCGATTCAAGAAAGGGTAACCCTGACACTCTCTACTTACAATGTTGCTAGGAAATAACGGCAATGCTGATTAGAAGTGAATTTCTCTACAATACTTCAGCATTCATTTGAAAAGATCACGAAAACTTCTAAATTTTCAAATAAAACATCTCATCTAAAAAATGAATGAGACTTACTGCAATTTTATTATGTTCATTTTGCTCATAAACGAAAGTTTGATATGATTAATTAATTCACCTTACGAATGCATAATACGCAGACCAAAGAATATCGATTCCAAATATCAGTTACCTCCCTTGTACAAGAGCTGTAGCGAAAACCAACACATGTCATATTCAGTTCGTGGAAAACTCAGCATCTTGACGATAGTATTACAAGAATGCCAGAGAATCCAACATCTTAATTCATTACGGCACGGTAAAAAAGAAAGAATTAGTTCAAATTTTTAAATTGGAACCTTTGGAAGTTTACAAATTTAATAATTAATTGTAGATTAAAAATGAAGTAGCGGTGAGCCATGAAAAATTGCCATTCAAACAAGCACAGTATGAATGAGGTACACCGTTCATACATGTTTCTCCAATCTCAAACAACTGGCTCCATCTACCGAACAGTCTCCTAACTACGCTCAAGGATTCTAGTACATCCTGCATGCAGAAGCTTTAAACTGCTATTTGCAGCTATTAGTGTGTTTACAGAATGCAACGCCAGGGCATGACGAGGCCGCATTGCTGCTGTCGTCGTGTGCATACTGCTCGTCTTCTCTGAGAGAGTGCGGGGAAAATGCAATCAACAACCAAGGCCACGATCATCGCTCATCCACGATCTTCTTCACGACTAAACAAGGAAAGCAGCTCGATTCCGCGCCATCTTATTCATATTTTTATACATTTTCTGAGCTTGTGTTTCGTTAATTACTTTTAATTGCTCACAGCGCATTATTTAACGGGTTTGATTAGTATTTCTGAATTAATTGTTGATAAAACATTCATCAGGGCATGATTAGCAGTAATTCATTTAAAACATTAGCCAAACATTCTGTTTACTACAAATTCAAGCATTTTTCAATCAACATATGACCCACAATCAAAGGAGTTAATATATCTAATGGTTCTCGAGAGTTTTAAGGAGTGGTGCTACAACAGAACTCCCTACTTCCACGTATTTTTGTAATTTTTGCAATTTTCGAAAATCCAGACAAAAACTTTACCTGCGCCAAATTTTAAGTGTTCTTTAATCTATTTGAGGAAAATATTAAATAAAAAAATTGAAGTAATTTTTCAGAAAATTTTGAATATGTTGATGAAGTTTCATATTAAATACTCCTAAATAAAATGAAAATATCTTTTTCAAATTCACAGAACCTTGAGTTCGGCAGATGTATAAGGGAAAATCAATTTAGGAGATAATCCATCAGAACGGTTTAGACGTTAGGGTTGACCACAGTGAGACAGTCGGACGGACGGACGGACAAACGTTTTGTCTCAACCAACTTTTCGGTATCAAGAACCCACAAAAATTGGATGCTAAGTAAATAAAGCAATGTAAAGATGTAATTCAGTGCATATAAGAAAAAGATTTATGAACTTTTTTGATATTAAGGCCCCACAATACGTGATTTTCTTTCGAAAAATCTGGAATTTTAGTGGCCGCAAAACAATATTTTCTCTTTACTATGGAAGTATTTATTATATTATTGGTAAGGCAAGATACTAAAAACGAATGATTTTACTTAAATTGTTATCATTTCGTTAAAATAGTGTAGAAAGTAATTCTAAGAACAAATCCAACAACTTCGTTTCTACCTTTTCTCTACACTTTTGAATAATTTTAAGGCTGAGCATTTTACCCTCCACGACAATCCATTACAAAACAAAGTTAATGATTTTGTAGATTCTACCACCAGCGGCGGCTGTGGCAGGGAGGTTCAAAGTGCACTGCCCCCTCCCCAATAATACACATCTATCTTTCCTCTCCTTTTGTATATTATTAGTTGTTCGCCACGCCTTCTCCGATTTCTGAATTCAAAAAGCTCAGCATTGCATGTCCCGTTTTTTCCTTCATTGGTTAGAGATGTTCGGAAACTGTACCCTATTACAGTGCACCCAAATTTGGCGTTGCCATAAGCTTAATACTTTTGAGTTGTGAAAATTGCAATATGGGAGTTGCAAATGGCGGCTGTCTGCGGGCACAGCCCGGGCTCGGTGACTCGGGTACTTGCGGGATGTCCAGAGCTACTTACTGACAAGTTTTTCAACTCCACCTCCAAATACGTTCCCTCTGATTTGAGTACTGAGTGCACTAGTGTACAAAACCTACTCCGTGATGGAAGAATGTCTGTTCCACCATGATCTATTAAAACACTATATTCATACACTCCATTCACAGTTTGTTTGCGTATTCCCAAGAATTTTGCGCCCCCTCCTCAAAATTGTGTCTGGAGCCGCCATTGTCTACCGCACCGCGGTTCCAAAGAAAGGGTGCAACCCGACCGACGCGACGCGTCGCGACGTGACGCCCGAGAGACGACCGCCCCCTCCCCCTCCCTCCCTCCCGCGAGCGCAGCCGCCGCGTTCCTGCGACGAGCCGCCCAAAGCCGCGCGGCGCGCTCCATTCACGCACGAACAAGGCCTCTGTTTCTTTTTTCTGTCTCAATGATAAGCCTTCTTAGGCTGAATGCGGCCGGCCCCTCTCCTGCGCATGCTTGACGGTCGGTGCCGCCTCCCTTTCAAATTCCTCTTTGTCCTCGTTTTTTTTTCTTCTCTGGCTCTCTTTCTTTCGCGGCGAATTCTTTGGAATTGGTTTCGCCATAATCCGCAACTAGGGACGGGGATCTAGGGGTCCGACCGGGGGAAGGGCGCGCCTGTACACGCGTCGTTCAATGGCAAGGGCAGCAAGAGGTTGACAGAGAGTATGTGCGAAAAAGAAAAGAGAGAAGGACATTGAACAATAAAAAGGTTTTTGCATTGGATTGGAAAAGGAATGATCATGTACGAAAAAAAAAAAATCGAAAAAATATTTGCATAGAATAAATTAATACAAACTGATCAATAAGTTGGAAAGTAAAAGTAAAAAGTAAAGGTGTATTTGTCGGAATAATTTCGTGTGAATGGCAGCCAAACCAAACGAATACCGTACAAGGATAACAACAAGATTTATCAAATTTTTCGGTATCACGGTCCGGCAATATGAATTTTTCTATTGAAAATTCGCCCTTTCTCGCCACACAGTTGCAACACTTTCTTTTCGCACAAAGGCGACACAGTAAAAATGAATGAGCGACAGCAAGTGTAAGCATTAACCTAGTGTAGTGTAGAGTGTAGTGCACTAACGGGAGAAGAGGAAACAAAGGTTAATAGGGATAGAGAATCAGCCCAATGCATTCAATCTTCATTCAGAATTAAGGCTGTAATCATAAATCGGCATCGGAGAACTTAGAAGTTAGCTAACCTTCACAACAACTACGAGCTCACTCCACACAAATGGTTGGCGATTGCCCGAGTTGTGTGGCACGCACACGGCACGAGCCACCGGGGCACCCCGAGGGGGCCAGGAATTTGGGGAGGTAGGCGCGGCGGAGGGCGCAATGAGGGTGCGTGCACAATGTGACAGCAAGGGGTTGCAAGCCGCGCGCGTGCCAGGTTTTAATGAAAGATTTGGAGTAGGAGCACTTTTTACTTAATACCTAGGAACGAGCCATTGTGACAGAGGGCAAGGGGTCCTGAAGTCTCTCTAAAAGACAAGGCGTCATCTTAACGGTGCAAACCTACGGAAATGTTCCAGCTATTCTTCCGAGAGAAAGAAATGTGGATTAGGAACATCTAAAATTAAAAAAAAAAAATTGCAAGTAAAATGATAAATTTTGCTTGTATAAAAAACAAGGGCCTGCTTTTATGTAAAAACATTGACATCGTTGCAATGTTTAAACAATCATTGTAAGTCTGAGGTTAAAGGGAGACTGATATTAAGATATGATTCTAATATAATAATAATAATTATAATTATAATTATAATAGCAATGATGATTCTGATGAAGAATACACTGGGAAATGCAATACTTCACTAAGCATTACCACCAAGAATTCTCAACATCAGACCGCTCAACAAGCAACATTGGATGGGGTGGGGGCCAGTCACGTCAGGAGGAAGTGTGACGAGGCGCGGAGCGAGACCAAATGGCCGGGAGCGTCGCGTCGCGCAGGGAATAAGCAGGACGGGCGACGAGGGCGCGTTCACAAAGCGCACGGGGCCCTGCCCTCTGGAAGACCCCTCTCGCCACGCGCGTGCCAAGCTTTTGATAAAAGATTTGGGGCAGCGGCGTTTTTTTACAGCCACGCGGCCGCGAACTTAGGGGGAGGGGCGGTGGCCGCCAGTTGACAGCAGGGCCCGCATCGACCTTCTGTTTGCTATAAACACGGCCGCGGGCGGAGGGGAGCGCGGAGCACGCATCGTTACCGGGTTCCGCATCGGGTACTCGAGTACGGTGTGTGCGGCAGCGTTCAGAAAGGGTGCAGCCCACCGAAAACCTGAAACTCGTTCGTTGGCACAATGACCGAGGCAGCGGGCGGGGCGCCCCTTGCTCCCCATTCACCGCCGCGTTCCTCGCCTCGCGGTGAAGTGCATATTTCCATCTGAAATGATTCCTCTTCAGCCGGAGGTGATTGGGTTCGGAATGCTTCGACAGTTGATTAAATATGCGACTGCAGTTTATGTGGAGGGTCTCGTCGATCAATGGGGCAAAACAGCGACGCGTGCTTTATTAATCTGCGTGCAAAAAATGCACAATGCGCAAGGGGATTACACTGGATGATACAGGCCAAATCAATAGAGACCTCTAATGGGGAATTGGCAAAGGCTTCTCAATCGTCAATTCCGATAACTGCCAAATAATGAGAGTTGCAAATTCAAAGGCCACAACTGCATTCGAAAAATAATGCGATTTATCATGTGCCAAAACGATTGTTTAACGCAACGAACGCATCATTCGAGCGAACATAATGCATGATTCAAATAGTATCATCTTCAATATTATCAATGTATACACACATGTGAAAACCTACTGCAATTGTATAAGTTTATTTCACTTAAATATTCTGTAGATAATAGCCACTGGTAGATTGAATAACGTACCATTATTCCTTGTTTGCAATGCCGATGACGTACAGTATATAAAGAGATGTATGGCTACACAACATGGAATGAATTGTTGCTCAAAAGCAGCCACAACAACTAACTACTCAATCCTTCGCGAAATTAAAAAAAAAAAAAACACTAGCCCAGCAAACATACACAACGCCGGTGCGTCTAAAATAGCGTCATTTTACAGGAGAACGGTTTTAACCTCGGTGAAGCCGTTTTTTTCGCGTTAGATGAATGGTTTTACTTCATCGGTTTATGAGTACTGGCAGTGGTTGTCTCCTGAACAAATTTCTTGACTATATTTTTTTATGGCAAAAATGTACCATTTTCTGACCAAACTTCTTCACTTAACTCGCAAACGACTCCTTCCGATACTGTCCCGCTGGGGCTCGAGTGGCGGTGGACGTGCGCGGTGCGAAAGGGGCGGTCGAGCGCGCGCGCCGCCACGCGCCACCGGCACGGAGCGGCCGCGGGGGGGAAAACGCGCCCTTTGTCTCGCCCCCCCAACCCGGCCGCCCCGCCCGCCCACTCGCTCGCTCCCTGCCCGGTTCGCTGTGTTGCTCTCTGGGATTCTGCTCGCGCTCCTTCTCGCTCCTGCTCTCCCCTTTGCCTGAACGCTCGTATTTCCCCCCTTTCGCCCACCCACTCGTCCAAGCCTTGGTTTCCTCATCCGTTCGTCTACTCGCTTGCGATCTCGCCCGATCCCACCCGCCTTCCCGCTTGCCCGCTCGCCTCATCAATTTTTACCTCTCATCCTCACCCAGCGACGACCCACCCCGCCCCCCGACAACTTTCCTTCGTCATGTTTCTTAACAGTCCGCGACACACATCTCCCATTCGTTACGGTCTCCGTCTGTTTGCGCGCGGCTTTTCGCGCCTACTCATACGCCCGTTCGCCCACTCAAAGCCTCCTCTCCCACCATCTCTCTCGCGCGGCCCTGAAGCTTCCACGACGTCGGCGGCGGCTGCGGCGGCGGCGCGCTGGGCGCTGGCTGCACAAGATGACCTCATGGGGAGAATGACTCACCCGCCTCCATGCAACAGGTTTTAAAAAAGGAGAAAATAAAAACGCAGCGCTGCCGCGACGGCGGCGGCGGCGGCGGACCCGCTTCCCGGCGTGCAGTGCCGCCAAGCGGCGGGCGCCGACAACTCGGCAACGCGCGCGCAAACCTGGCGGCCACGCCGCAAAACCGCGCCTCCCCCACCCAGCGGCCGCGGGGCCCCGCCCCCCCGCCCGCGCACACATGGCCGCGACGCGGCCGCCGCAGCCGCCCACACGCCCCGCGTCGCGCCCGCACGCGCGGCGTCGCCTCACCTCGCCTCGCGTGGATTGCGACCGACGGGGCGGAAATCATAATACGGCACGGCGGCGTGGGCCGGCGCGGCGTCGCATGGCGTGGCGTGGCGCGGTGGCCGCGTGCGTTGGTACGCCTGGCGCCGGGTGGGGGCGGCGCGGCGCGGCGGGCCGGTTGGCGGGACGCCGGGGCGGACGCCGTCTCGCCGCAGCCCCAGCCGCCGCCGTCACCACCCGAGTGCGGCCTTGGAAGTCTCGTTGGGCATTCGAAAGATGCAGCACAGCTTGATCAACATAGCTTCGTGAAAACTTGGGAGATCCGAGTATTCTTAAGGAACGAAAAATACTAATTTTTGTTGGGATAACTTTTAGAAGGCTCTATTAAAGAACCAACATCACCAAACACCTAGTCACAAAGAAAACTATAAACGCAAACATATTAATGTCATAAATATCAAAAGGTCTTCGTACTTAATTCGGCGAAAAATATTGTAAGTTCTTATGTATTCGAAACATTTTGGCCGATGAGGTTAAAAACAAAATATGTATAGAATCGAAAAAATGACAAATGTTCATATCAGTGAGCTATTTATTATTCCTATAGGTATAAAATCAAGTTTAAGAGATATTTCTGAACTGATGCACAGACACCATTTCTTCCGTTTACTGGTAATTAATAAGAAAGTTTACGGTACACTTAGAGGAAAGTACTATTTTTCGGGTGGCGTCTCACTAAGTAAATAAAGCTCTAGGAACAACAGTTAAGAACATACTAGAGAGTAAATCAACATTACTGCTATTTTGCGTATTCAAAATTATCCAAAAAAGTACGTAGTCGCATATTTCTTGAATTGGTGCTAAAAATAATGAATCGACGTCGTACGAAAGCTTCTTTGGCATACCCAGGTCCAAATTCGCCTGCTAGTCAAACATATTAAATGCGTACGCCAAAAACCCTCTTTCAGTACTACTTACGGAAACAAATTAATTTTTCCATATTAGGACAGTTTTCATCTCCCTCTATCACAAACACTAAAAATCTGCTTACTTTTTCAGTTCATGGGAAACGCCACCCGAAAAACAAGGCAAAGATGGAGTTCTCTCCCTAACAGACCCTCTAACAAGGGGAATTACGCACCGAAGACAACAACAGCTGGCCTACGACTGTACAGTTTCAACGTGATTTAGAGAACAATCTTACAATGGGCCATAGTCTCGCCAGCAATAATAAAAACAAGCAAGAAAAACATCTTTCACAAACAATACAAGACCAATATTTCACAGACTTAATTGCACGGTAAGGATACGGACGGGCGTCGTATACAATTCTCCCCTTCGTTTTGACGGAACATTCGTTGGATGGCACATCTGTCGACAACAATTAGAGTTTGCATAGTGATATGAAAATTGCACTGCAAGATACAATATGTTGGAGAAGTTTACGGAGGTTCTCAAGCACTTTCAAGTAATTCATTTTCAAATTTATTTTGGAAGACCAACATACTGCTCTTTCTTTCGATGTTTGAACATTTACTTGCATTTAATACTACTAGTTTGAAACTAAACCGCAAAACAATATGGACAACATTTCTTCAAGAACAGTAAGACTTCATGTAGTTTGATCAATGTCCACTAGAACTGAGGGTTAACGTGTTTTCATTCCCACGCACAGTACTCATGCAGTTTAGAGTCATTCAATCCAGCTTTAAGTATTCCACCTGTAGCTGGAGGCAGGTTTGTAAATAACTTAACTGCATCAACGATGATTAAATGTCTAACATTAAATCTGAATAAAGAATCTGAAGATTTTCCAATATGAAACTGGAAACCAACGCAGCATAACAAAAATAGCACAATTATTTCGAACTTTCTTACGGAAATCGAAATTTGGAATCGAAAAAAATAGTAGTTAACAATCCACAATGTAAATCACATTAGAAGCAACAGAAGAAAAACCAGGAGAAAGAAATGCGATGGAGAGCCGCGCGTCTTCAGATCTGCCAGCGACGTCAAAGAGCTCTAGGATGCCCGAGAATAAACACCGTCACAAACACCACGGAGAAAACATTTCATAATTCAAGTAGCGTGGACGAGCGAGCACACAACTCCACCGACGTTCACGTCAGCGTTTCCCCGTCATAATTTCCTGTTAATGATTCCCTTTCCGTGGGGAGCCGTCCCGTCCCTCCCGTCCGGTCGCGCCCCGGCGCACGCCCTTCGCGGGCGGGGCCTTCGCCGCCCACACAATGGGCGGGCGAAGCGATGCTCTGAGACGGCGGCGGCAGGAAATCCCTCGGTGCGGTTGGAGGAAAAACAATTACACCTTACTGGACGCCATGTTTAAAAAAAATAATTTTGGGTTACGTTTGGTGTGTACTACGAAAGCAGTGTCAATATCCGTCTAACGAACTTGGCTATAATGACGTCCGCCCCTGAGATTGACAACCCGGCTACTTACTTAGGATTTAATGTATTTTCTTCCTCACTTCTTAACGACATTATTTTAGTCCACATATCAGTTTCAATAATTCCTGGGCCTAATATGTGAATCCTCAAAATCCTAAAAACAGATAAAATGAGTTAATTTCCTACGAAACGTTTCAAAGCATGTGACTTCTACTGAACGAAGCAATGAATATCATTTAAGCGTTTCAGGAAAGAAAGTTCCAGAGACTGTAGGTAATGTGTTTTTATCATTGCCCACGAAAATTCGACGTAATCCTGGTTACGCGAAAACAAGTCTGAAACACAACCTGGAGACCAAGAGCAGTGGCATCTATGAATTAAATACCACTGACTTCATGTTGTATACAGCGAAACAACTCAACTGAGTATTTAAACTTAAAACAGATGTTCTCGTACCTGATCCACAGCGTTTGTAAATAATAATAATAATAATAATAATAATAATAATAATAATAATAACAACAACGTGTAATTCACTATCAACAGCAGCCCAGTTTACATATGCAAAGGCTCTCCCCTTTTTCTGCAACGCGCATTACAACACTTTTTTTTTTTAATTTTTTAAATGAAACATTTACTATTCTTCACTAATAATCGCGTTTAATTTCCTCTTTTTCCCTCCAAATTTATTTCCGCGAGAAGGGCAACAGAGTTGAAGAACCGAGCCAACTCTCGCTCCGCCGCTGCTTACTCCGCGCGCGCGTACACAAGGCGAGAGCTCGCGGCCGAAGGTTTCCCAAACAAAGTGCGGCCGGAAACGTGCCATTACGCATCCGGCCGGCAATCATAACGACGCGGGCGGGGAGCGGCGCGCCGCCTTGCGCCGCGCGGGGCGTGCTGGGCCGGCCGGCGAGGGCGGACGCCCCGCGGGCGGAGATAATGACGGGCGGAGCAGGCAGATGCGGGGCCGATTTTTTGGCAGAGTCGATTGTATTTTCAAACAGGGCGCGACGGTTACTTATAGCGGTGTTGAATCGGAACAGGCATAAAATACGTTAGTCTTATTATTCCATTGCAACTCTTGGCTGTTATGGAGGTAAATATTACTGTAGAGGAGTGTAGGCGCGGAGCCTTCTTCGTGAAATACTGTCTTTTTAATTCAATTTGTTTCTTTACACGTGTATTGATTCTTGGACGACTCTGGATCGGAAACTAAAGTTATGAATGTTAGTTAAAGCAGTAATTTATGGAAGTTCACACATTGTCTTCAAGAAAAATTAAAACACTGGCATTTATTGTTCAATACATAAAGCTGTCGTGTTCGGTATTTTATATGCGTGCTTTTTCTCTTTTAAGACTTCATAGATACAAGAACACAATGTTACGAGCACCCCGTTAAGAAAACATTACCACTAGAGCAGATCCAGAGTTATGAAGCTTGGTACCTCGGACAAGACCCACTTCAGAACGCATCTTCTATTGTATTATTAAGAAGCAGTTCTCATAAAACTTCATATGAAAGAACCGTAATTAAAACGGAAGCAAATCACGATCAAAAGATTTATCACACCCCAAATAACAGCAACATTACATTTTGCGCCTCCCAAAAACTTCCCGCCCTAGCTCCGGACCCATATTTAAAGCAAGCAGCGGTTTCGCGGTGTCAACGCACAAGAGCCGGCAATTAGGCTCCGGCAGGCGCCGCTCCGCGTCGGGTCCCGTTACGCCGTCTACCGGCCGGGGCGATCAGATGCGCCTTGGGTGCTTCTTTTGCTCGTGTGCGCCCCCGCCGCTGCGCCGGGGCCCCGCGCCCGGACCCCCTTCGCCGCCGCCGCCGCCGCCGCCTTCGCCCGCTAAGCGTCATTGTTTTCGTTTTCTTCGCCGGTTCCTCGCGCCGCAGAGGAGTCTTTCCTCGATGCTCGCGCGTCGCTGTGGTTTTATCTGTGGTCGAAACATGCGATCGATTGTCGAGATTTTCCGTCAGCGGTTGGATGAGCTAGTAAGTGTAACTGCCCGTAGGGATACTAAGAGATGAAAGGGGAATACGTGAACTAACGTTTGGAAAGAAACGCATTGTAGTTTTACATACAATTGTTATTAATAAAAGTTTTGTAAATACTTTAATAATCCCACGATAGTGAACAAAAATTAAAATCCCGAAGATTTCAACTACAACTTTTATTACTTGTTCTGAAGTCAAACATAACGGTTATTACACTTCCGAATAATTAACACAAATATACGTCATAAAACATAGATATTTCACATATCACCCCACCTCGTCAATAGGTTCCGAACAAAACACATTTTCAGAACTAATTTAAATATTAGAATTATACGGTATCTTCGACTTCACACAACACAATGCGAGCACACAAACAACTAGAATTAAACACTCTCTTCATTATGACAGTCTTGCAACGAGCATACAAATCTATAAAATAATAGCCAAAGCAGTGTTTAGAACATTTTGTCAAAATGCCATGAACAAACTCGATTGAAGATAACTTAAAAGAGCAGAAATATCATAATTAGACATTAAGCTCCCCGAGATGCGGTGAAAGACCCACGAAGATCAGGACAGTACAGGTCTTTGCACCCGATTTAGTCTAATTACAACAAAATTCTCTTTGTTCAGAAAGGAACTTAACGTATATCTTATCCGTAATATCAAGATCCTAGAGCCTTCTCATTATCAAATAATTATGCAAGCAACAAGTTCCAAGTCTCTATCTATTAATGTAACAAGCCAACTAATTTTGATATTCACAACTCCGGAGGAGATACCATTTCTGCAGAGCCAAATATTGCGATCTATTATGGTCACTTGAGTTGTAATCAAGAATGATTCTTTTACACCTGTGAACCTGTCAATGATCAACTGTTACAAAGTCGTAGAAGTATAAATATTTAAATTTAGTTTCTACGCATTCTCCCCGTATTTTCGAAAATTGAAAAAGTTAACATTTCAAAACTACAAAATTGAAGATGGATATTTTTGCCTTAGACAAAGCATGCTGTAAAAAATCAGTTCTTAAAGAAAAGTCAGGTACAATTTTTTGAAGAAACGAGTAATTTTCGCGTAATTTGTGCTTGAAATTAATGCGATTTATAAAAACACATTTTATTAAAACCCGCTCCAATTTTTTTTCTTTAATATTTTTTCGGCGAATGTAGGGGAGACGTTTAAAACAATGTGGTAGGTTTCATTTTCGTTGAACTCACTGAATTTTCGAAAATTGGAAATATAGAAATAAAGTGAGGAAGTATGTACTGCTACAGTTTAACTGATTATTATTTTCTTATTAATCTTATCGTCGTCTTTTCTATCTTTTCATTGTATTCCATTACTCTTCCAATATATTTTTTTTCTCAGATGCAACCTATCACAGATGACATATTTGAACCATCCTCCCCTTTCCTCTTCCCATATCGGTTCACATGTTATACATTCACATTTAAAACGAGCTTTCTCCTTCACATATTTATTTATAAATATGTAACGTTTTTGATTATCCATCATCATTGAATATTGTGACTGAATCTTGGAGTTACTAAACGCATTTTCTTATAGAATACTATTTGGTTGTGTGCTTCCAAGTTCTTGTAATGCTATTAATTTCTCGTTTTTATTTTTTCGTAACACCACTTTCATTTGAATACGTCAATTGACGCAGCACATCTTTGCGCTAACTTTCTCTGTTTGTTCAATTATGATGCATTTTGCGAAGTCACAAGTGAATACGAACTATTAAAGGATAATGATGATATATAGCGGAGAGGTAAGAATGACTTGACTAGAACAAACGTGCTTTCTCCCAGTTTCAGCAGAAAGTAGGACAATGATTTTTGTAAACTTGACCCAGAGTAAGTAGGCATCTTCTGACTGGAAATGGCTGGACTCTGGAGAACAGAATTTCGGAAACAAGAATATCAGATTGAACGAATAACAGTATGGATATCTGGGGATAAAAGCGATGTAGGGTGGTCCAATATAACTCATAAAAAGTAGAAAGAGAAGAATTAAACGTAGAAAAAGAAAAGAAAACATAAGAAGAAAAAGGAAAAAAAATAATAAAAAGATGCGAAACCAGAGAATCGCAACCACGACAATATGGAGAAGGAAGAGGTGAGAAAGAAGTAGACGATACAGAATAACAGAATTGAGAGGAAAAAGAGAAGAAAAAAGAAGTGGGAGGAGAAAGAGAAAAAGAAGTAAGAGGACGAGATCAAGAAAAAGGCGAAGAACGAAAAAAAGGAAAGGAAAGAAAAGAAAGAAAGAAGAAGAAAAAGGAAAGGATAAGAAGAAGATAAAGGAAAGAAGAAGAAAAAGGAAAGGAGAAGAAAAAAAGGAAAGAAAAGAAGAAAAAGGAAAAAAAAAGGGGGGAGAGAAAAGGAGGAAAAGAAGAAGAGCTGGCGAGCGTCAGCTGTTGATTGAGTCCGGTGGGCGCGGGGCCGGATCGTGCGCCGCAGCACGGCGCGGCGCGGCGTGCCGTCTGCGGGCTTCCGGAGGCGCTCCGGTGGCCGTCCCCGGGGTGGCGCGTGGGCGGCGCGCACAATGGCCGCCCGGCGGCGGCCCCGCCTGCCTCCAGCATCCCCGTGGGCGGCGACGGCGTTACGACGCGAGCGCGGTACGCGAGAAGTCGTTAACGAGAAGCTGGACGGCACAAAATGACGCAGTTAAGCTTCTAAAGAGATCAATCGGAATGGTCTTGCTCGAAATACATGATTCAAGATGGAAATTGAGAGCGCGGATGGGTTCGGAAGGATTTCAGACCAATATACAAGTTTCCTAACATGCAATAAATGTTAAGAGAGTTTTAACCACTTTCCCAGAAGATCGATCGGGAGACAATCGGGCTAAATGAATACTATAAGTGATACGTGTGCCCACAACATGGTAACAAATCGCAAAAAATGATATTGCATTTTCCAGGTACAGTGAACAATAAACTAATACGCAAGAGTTTGGGTTCTGTAAATGCTGAAACTTACAGTTCAAGAAAGTTTGGTTCTCGAAAAAAAGAAAAGGGGAACGGAAATATCGTTTTGAGTTTCCCATGAAGGACATGAAAGACTCATCAGACGCCTTAGCCTTGTGATTTTTAGAGGCGACAGGGTTACAAGAACCTGTGGCAACGGGGAGAGTGGGCGGTGTGTCGCAGAGCAGGGCGGATCCGCGCCCCGCCGCGCGCAGAAATTAATTAAAGGCTGCGCGGAGAAAACAGCTGTCGCGGGGCGCGCGAGGCACGCCTCCGCGGCGCCCAGCGGTTGCTTCTCGTACTTCTTACGGTTATTTTTAACGTCTTGTTCCCCACAATATTTATTGCCTTCTCGCCGGTGGCATCGCTACGGCTTGGGCCGCCCGTGGTGCTTTCGGTGTCCGCATGGATCCTTTCCTCTCTCTCTCTCTCTCCCAGGACATCCGTCTCTCTCACTCTCTCGGTGACTATCTCTCTCTTTCTCTGCGCTATCTGTATATCCGCTCTCTCTCTCTCTCTCTCTCTCTCTCTCTCTCTCTCTCTCTCTCTCTCTCTCTCACACACACACACACACATATACACACAAATACGAAACACAAACGCTAGTGGTGTCGGAATTGGTAAGGAGGTATTGACGGTCGTGGTTGTCAAGTTGGCGGGCTCAGCACGTCCAAGTCCTTATTTGATCAGAATTTCGGATACTTTGTACCAAGGTAACGTTCCTTGCCAACGTAAATCGCGAAAGGTACAGGGAATGTGTAGCTAATATTAGCCCAGACAATATGATTCTTTTATAATTTTTAGTTGTTAATAATTATCCTCGCTCTCTTTCAGAACTTCTTGGTGACCGGACATTGCTAGTCCACACGTAACTTCTTTTCAGCGAGCGAAAAGCCGGAAAATAACTACCGTTTCATCCCGGACATAAACTTTATGATAACTCTGAGATTTCTTCCACCGACATTCCTTCCGAATCTCCGAGTTTTTATCCCAGTTACAGCTGTTACACGCGCAGTTATCATTCTCGTTTTCATGGTTCTGGAGAGCATGCTTTGTGAACACGGAGTGTCTGTGGAAGCGAGCCAGAACGCTCGCCGCGGGAGTTTAATCCCGGCACTTGTCGTTCGTGTTAGTCCAGGTCATCGCCGCTTCAAATCTGGCTCCTTACGTAAGCGGTTGTGGTGGCGGAGGTGGTCGTGGTGGAGGCGCCGCCTTTGCGGTTCGATTCCCCCCGGGGGCATTTCAAAAGGCACGTGCACGCAAGGACGGGACACCTGTGTGGAAGATACAGCAAAAAGTCCCACAAAGAAGAGGAAACGGAGGAGTACATGTATAATGAAGATACTTAGAAGTATTTATCAATGCGTTCCGGTTTAAAATATCCACGAAAAGAAAAGTTCTAGCCGGAAATTAATCAAAGAATTGTTGTTCAAGATCAAAGACTTGACACTTCTTGTATCTATCAAGGGATCTCGTAATCGAACAATCAATATAATCACATAGTTTTATTCTCTTGAACTTCAACAATTTTTCTTCGGACGGGGCTGTTCAAGTCGCAATATACATAAAGTTCATTTTTAGTATCAATAGCAAAGAATCAAATTTAGGACTACTTAACTGAGGAAATGTCTAAGTACATTTACCTTTTAATTATTTATAAAATAACTAATTTTTCTTAAATTCAATTGTTTTTCCTTTCCCAAGTTTATCTTCTTTCCATTCATATTACGTCGAGGTCTAGTCCAATACAACTTAGCAAAAAGATATTCATTTGGTTTGTACCTAGATATACTATTCCGGATAAACCCGCTTACAGTTAGCAGAAAAAAAACAGTATATACTAGCATACGAGTGTAATGTAATAAAAACAAGGCCTACACCCTTCAATTACAGTCACTTACAGCATTCAATAATCCGGTCCTGATTTGGCACAATAACCCAATAATTATCACTCCATTCCCAACATTTCATATTACACTCGCCAGCCCCACCGCCGCCGACCCGCCACTGCCGCCTCGCCACGCGCCGCGCGTCCGCCGCAAAAATAAGTCCGCTCGTAAATCAGCGGGCGCAGCAGTTGAGAAATTGCTCTGTGCGCGCATCAGGCCCGCGCCAATTCATCAGGCTTAATATATTTATTATTAAATTATATCTCGCGAGGTCATTAATTTCCGCGCGGATGTGGTCGCCGTGTCACGGGGTGGCGGAGGCGGCAGTGGCAGTGCCAGCTGGAGGAGGCAGGCGTGTCCATGGCAGGGTTGGAGGGCGATGGCGGCTGCGTGAGATGAAGGCAATGTTGTAGTAGTGGAAATGGAGAGGAGTGCCTCTCAATTTTGGAATGCGAGTTATCCCTGCACAGCAAGAAAGTTTTGCGTACAATGTGGGATTGAACTTGTGTTGTCTCCTTGTAGTTCCCTGTGACGTCACCCCAACTGCAACTTTCTTTACAGTCTCTTCTACATCTGCCTGACTCTCAAGCGGTTTTCTCAGCACACTGACACCCTACCTCCGACTCATTTTTCACTGGATCTTTGCGCTTTGTATTGGGTAACATAACAGGATGAATCTGGATAGTACTGAGTTGACAGCGGTGATAGAAGACTTATAGATCGGTTGGTTCCCACGCTGGAATAGTGATGACTTCGATAGTATGAAGCACTCCAAACCAACCCCTCTCGCTGCCTGAACCCTTCGGTCACGCAATGACCTCCACACTCCCCTCCGCTGTCGAGGTTCGCGACGTGACCGCGGTCGAGAGGGCATCGCTCGTGTCGCACCCGTTATGCTCGATTAACAGAGTTTAATTCGAGCAGATTTATCGACAATTAGTGTCAGAGTGCGAGAGTTATGATAATCGAGACGGAGTAATTATGAATATGGTCGAGGATATGTATCTTGGTTGCGTCACCGCTTTGTACAAAAAAGCCTTCCAACGTGAATATGCCCCAGGCCGCGGTAAATGAGTGGAAAAAGAAGAAAATGTGTTATTTCGCAAGATGAAATAACTCCCCAACACGTCAAATCGCGAGTATTAATTGCACTATTTGTACAATAAATTGAAACACTCTTTTGCATAATCCGACCTGTTAGACACAGTCGGGGGCAATGAACGTTCTGCGGTTGGACTCGTGGAACAGCTCTGGCGGAAAACCTGGAACGAGCAAGTTCGAATTTAACCTGATTTCTTTCGAAACTCCTTACTTTGAAAGTTTCGTCAACGAGAAATAGCCAGCACGCGGTAGAAAGACAAATGCAGCATTAAGTGATTTGTAGAATTAAGAATATTTTATGTAGAATTTACTTATGAAATGGGCTAAAATATTATGCGCGCGCAACAAACACACACATACACATACACACACACACACACACACACAGAGTTGTAAGTTACTCAAGAGACGAGATTTTGAGGACACTGTTAATGGACATTTAGACCCGCTGAATTATGTCGTTTAGAACACCGGTACGGATTGTAGTTCATCCAAAAGAGTCCACATCCTGACAACTTTATAATTCTCCTCCGCCGGAGCATTAAACAACCCGTGAGCGGCGGCGGAGGGCGTGCTCGGGAGACAGGACGTGGGAGGGAACCGCCACGACCTCCGGCAACACGTCGCGCGCGTCGCCCCGGTGGGCGGCGGCGGCGGCGGCGGCGGCGAGGGTCAAGGATCGAAAGGAGAGGCGGCGTCCGTCCACTTCCGCCGCAGAGGCGGGGGCGGCCGTCGTCTACAAGAGGGACGACCAACGCTCCGAGAGAGGGTGGAGAGGAGGACGACAAGGGCCGAGCGTACTTACTTAGAAGCAAAGAGAACAACGGCAGGTAGCGACCTGCCAGGTTACGACGGTTGGAAACGGGCAGCCATAGTGGCAATGCTGAGGGTGGTGGAGATATTGTTGACGTCAGTGGTGGTTCCGAGGGAGGAGTTGTGGGTGGAAGTGAAGGCGTTGGTTGAAAGGAAGGACAGCAGTTGCTGGGAAGAGCAGAAGTACGATCTGGTTGTTCTGGAAGCGCCTCAGTGTTCATTTCTTGACTGATTAGTGATTCCAGGCGCGTCATCTGATAAAGTCATTAGTCCTGTAAGTGTAGTGCATGTTCTTATTGCGGGAGGTGGCTGTGATCTCTCTCTGGATAGTGAGATCCGGCGCCAAACTACGTATCAGCTTGTAGGATTTTCCCCAACCACGTATGGCACCAGCCGGAACAAACTCTAAGCTCCCGAATAGCCGAATAGTCTTCCCGCATTTGTGGTAGTATACTGCATGTAAATGTAAGCGAGTGTAACTAATGCGTGAGAATAGGACAGGAAAGATCGCACTGTCCATAGCCCGTTTGTTAAGGCACTGCGCCGGCATTCACCTGATGTTCACCGGAGACATCACAAAAAACGTCCGATCAGAGCAACCGGGCGCTACAAGTCTCTTCCAGACAGCGGCTGAAAGCGACCTAGCTATGTAGCTAGTCCATCTAGCAATTAGCTAGTTAATAACACTCATCCATCAAAACCATCCACCTCAAGCATGGCCAAAAATGCTAGGGAATGAAGATGATAAAGATTGTTCTGGCTTCGTGTCTGGCTGGAGGTGAGGGCCAGGGGATGTCAGTGAGCGCGACTGGTAAGCGGCAACGGACAAGAGATTGCGGCTAAGGGCTGCCCGCGGCGGGGAGTGGACGAGCGGGAGCGCCGCCGCCGGCCCGGGCAGTGAGGGTGGCGGCGGCGGGGCGGCGCGTAAATCAACACGACGGCCGCAGAAGGGCGGGGCTAGCGTCGCCGCAGCAGCCGCCCACTCGCCCTGGGCGGTTGCGACAGCCCTCGGCCCACGCTCGCCCACAGCACCGCCCCGCAGCCTCCACCGCAAGAACCGCCCCTTAGACGTCTACAACTCCGCGGTCTCCACCGTCAGCCTGACCTACCAGGCAAGAGCGCCCGCCGCCGCCGCCCACGACGGTTCGGAGAAAATGCTTCTTGTCGGCGGCCAACGCTATAACTCTATGTGCACTAATTATGCACTTTAATACTAACCTAATGAATAATCTAAAGCGTATTATCGTGTTTCACGATACTCAATGAGACCAAATGAGAAATCTTGGAAGTTGCTGAAAGTAATGGAACCAGGAAAAGAATTGTAGGAGTTGGACTATAGGCGAAAGACTAAAACAGTGAGCGAAAAGACAAAGCCAAATGGAAGACATGCGGTAGTGATAGTGAGGTTCCGTCATATTTTCATTTGTAAACGCAGATGGTCAAATGAAGACAAATTAATGTTGACACGATGTGTCATTAGATAGGGGATTTTTTTGATAATATATTCAATCGACTTTACAGCAGAAAATAGGATATGAAATAAATACGTATTTCAAATAAATTCATTTGCAAATCACCGAGCCTCTATATTTTCATATGCGAATTAGATTTACATTTTTTTGTTGCTCTGTCCTGAGTTATATTAGTTAATTATTTTGCAAATGTGTAGTATTAATAAAATCATGGCTATCTGTCACACAACTCTCGTGGGCATTTTTTCTACTAATTTAAGTAAGTGAGCTAAAGTTATCCACAAATAAATTACGAAAAAAGTAATTAATTATTCCAGAAGAAGATAATATTGGGCTTAAAAGTGCGTACTAATCTAAAATCCAATGGAAGTAAACATAGTTTTAAAGATGTCACTGATGCCATTCGTTCAATTTTTAATCGTCAACGCACCGTTAGACGCGACGTTCATTATCTCAAAGTTGCTGACTATATTTTTTTAAATATAATATATAAATCCGGCATTTGGAGAAAGTGAGACCAACACACTTTTAATGTCCAGAATCCACCCGAAATTCTGAAACATGCGCGTCCGCGCCAACTGAAACGAGTCCGAAACGACACGCGCGCAACATTCATTCTCGAGGGTGTTTTAATTCCTACACAAGTCCCGCAAACGCACTTAATGGGAATGCCCGAAAGTTTAGGCAATTGGGTGCAATCGAGCACATCGCCGAGTAAATCAGAACCCGCAATTGCCAGAGAAAATTCGAGGGTTGCGTGATCGTTCCATAATTCTCGCTATTGTTAGAACTCATGCGATCTCTAATATTTCTCAAGAGTGCTGCTAACCATTTCGAATATCAGGTGTAAAATATTCTGCGGCAGATACTCCCAAACATTTACTCATGCAATAACGCAATTGTTCTCTCTCGATTGCTCTAAAAGTAGCCCCGAATGTAGCTAACTGTGCATTCTCAATTACACTTACCCAACGACCCAACAAGACGCATTCGCAAGTCTTGCATATCTATATTTTCAATCCCGAGAAAGTACACTATTTAATCTTCAACTCTCAATTAAGAACTTGAATAATGCACTAAGTACAAAAGTACTAAGTGTACAACAGTACTAATAGTACAACAGTACTAAGTACAGTCTTTATAACATTTTTACAGTTACAGTTTTTAGGTGCAGTTTTTATGACATTGTAGAACAAATTCGCGAGAAAACACTGATATTTGTAACTGCATTAAAATGGAAGCTGCGTAAGAACAGTAATTGTTGTAATATCCAAGTTTTTGAAAGAAACCACAATTTATAAATAAGAGAGGTATTACTAAGAAAGAGTGGAGATTTTCAGCAAATATCTTCGTAACTGAATATGAACTAGTATACAATTAATAACGAAGTCTGAAGAGCTCACTAAATATTAAAAAAATTAATTTAGGAATAAAAATCTCAAGAGGAAAGAAATTACAATGAAATGCACTATTTTGTTGATATCAAGAGATCATAGTATTACTGTGGGACTTGTGGAAAACGGAATTTTAATTTTTCTATGTTGTTTCAATGAGAAATCTTCTGTCCTGTCAAGTACGTGCCTTGCAATAATTAATGTAGAAAAGAGTGGTAATTTATGGTAAAGTACGGAAGGTGAAGTGAACGAAAAGGAAGGAAAAAAACGGAAGGAAGGAAGAGCCAAAAAAATAAATGAGAGGAATGATTGTTATTCTGATGATCGTAGAGTAAATTGCTGTAGTAGACATAATAAAAAATCGTAAAGCGTTCAGAAACCAGAAGCGTCATTCACGTCAGGAAAATAATAACAAATGGACGTCTGCTATAGCGGCGATTGCCGTGATTGGCGCCGGCAGCCGCGCGGGCGGAGCGTCCTGAGGAGGCAGCTGCCCGCGGGCAAGGCCACTGCCCGCCTCCGCCCCGGGGCATCCGCGGGCAGGGCAGGGCAGGGCAGGGCAGCGGCGGTGTCGCCTTGGACCGCCTCCAATGGCGCGCTGCCGAGCTAAACTTACAGAGCCACTTGAAGTCGTTTAGCATGTCAGCCCTCGTTCCCGCCCGCGCTCTCGCCCCTCGTCCCCCGCTTGCTCGTACGCACGATCGCCCGCCCGCCCACTCATTTGGCCGCTTGTGGACGTCGTCACTCACAATTCTTTTCCCCTTCACGTACACCGCTTCTTCCAATGACCCTACCGACTTCCCGCACGCCTTCCAACGGGTGCCTGTCAATACACCCGTTCCTTCTCGTAGCCTTCCTCTGCCATCCACGATTCCACATACCCAATACTCCACATGTAAATCCGCTCCTCCTTATCATTAGCTCGTCCACGTTTTGTCTTGTGTTTCCTCTCTGGCTGCTTCCCAGCGCAGTGCGAAGCCCCAGCAGCGTCGAGGGCCCGCGCTGACCAACCTTGACCTCCTCCGCTTTGGCCGCCGGCGCTCCCCCTCGCGCCTATTTATATGAATCGTGGCCGCCTGCGCCGGCATCTGCGGCCAAGGCTTCCGCGTACCGCCCCGCCCCCTCCGCCCCCGCTCCGCCGCCCGCGCGCGGCGCGTCGTGCTCGAGGTGCGACGCCGCCCCGTCCCGCCGCGCGCTCCGGCACAATGCCCGCTGCGCCGGGCGCCCATAAAGAGTCGTCTGCCCCCGGCGGCGGGGGGTCAGGGGGCGCGGTGGAGACGGAGGCGGATGGGAAGCGCGGGACGACGGGCGGTCGGAGACGAAGGAACGGGCGGAGCAGACGATCTGGCGGGTGGGTGGGCGGATTGGTGAAGAGGACGATAGGGAGGACGGAAGACGAGTGGACGGGAGCGGGTAGGTGGGTGGTTGGAGGCTGGGGCCGGGGACAAGCGAGGGGGGCGGGGGGGGAAGAAAGCGCTGAGAGGGGCAGCTGCGCGATAGCTGCTGGGAGGAGAGGAGCGAAGAGGCGGCGTCAAGGCAAGAGGTTGTGGTCACGACGGGCAGAACACGGCATGAGACGGAGTAGTTTGAACAATTGTACACAGGAGACGAGAATAATAGAATGATGACGCGCAAACAAAGACGTTTGAAACCCGTGGAGAAGACGATGTTTGCAGACGTAAGACCTAAGCGCACGCAGGAAAATGTAGTATAGTATAAGGAAATCGATGATTGATTGGAAGAGCTAAAAGAAGCAAAACTTGGAGCTGGCGTTACTACCAGAGCAGTACAGGAGCGCCAGGGGTAATGGATGAAGAGGAGGGAAAAGGCGCCTTGTGCTGCAGAGGGGGGCGGGGCAGGTCGAAGGCCGCAGCGGGCGTCTGGCGCGGGGGCGTGGCGCGAGCCTTCGTCGGCCATAAAGGGCCGCTCCACGCTCCTCCTCCCGCACCACAATGGCGTCGCCAGCACCTGCAGCGGCAGCGGGTGGGGCAGCTCGGCGCAGCTGGGGCGAAGGACGGGTAGGGAAGGGGGCGGGGCCGGTGGAGAGGCTGATGGTGTGGGAAAGGAACGACGCCGCCGCCGCCGCCGCCCGCGTGGCAGAGGGCGCCGCGCTGTCTGACCCGCGAGACGCGCTCCTGGCCAGCCCGGCGCCCCCCCCACTCCCCTCCCGCACCAACCCCACCACGCCGCTCCACTGCGGGCACAGCGGGCGTTCGTCGAAAGGACGAGTTCGCGGAATACATTTCAATTCACACACGAGGATCACCTAAAAGGCAAATGTCTTATTTACGTTAAGGGAAAACAAAGCGCGTTTCCGAGAATGGCATATCGTACATAGAACCACTCAAACAACAGTTCAAATTTGCAGTACAGAGACAAAAATATTATCGGCAAATGGATAGAAGGAAATCAATAAGTTTAAAAAGAAATGAAAGTAAAAAAGGAAACCGCACGACGAGGAAGGAAGAAAACTAACGGAACAAAAAAGTAATCGAAAAGCAAATAAATAATTTTCGAAGTAGAAAGGGAAATGATGGAAGTTGAAAGAGAAGCGAGCTAAGTTGGACGGCAGTAGTATCATGTCTGCACGACCTTATTCTCGCAATAAAACTCAAAACAAAGCTCGTAGAGAGTAGAAATAAAATGTTGCCACCGCTCTGGTTTACGAGAAACTTAATAGTCACAAAAATAACTGAGTCGTACGTTACAGACCGTTCTTATCTTCCCCTCTCTCTGACATTCTACGCCCACGCTCACAGGCACTGAGAAAAATATAACCTGAAAAATCGAAAACGACAGCGATGTTGGAAGCCGTTCGATTGGCGAATAGCGACAATACAAGCGGCGACCACCACTGCCATGGAAGGTTGCAGAGCAACTTTTCTCGTCGTTTCGTGAGCCTCCGCTCCGCATTTCGAAAGTCACAAACAGCCCACTCAGCCACCGCACATCTACAACCTTGCTTTCTCTGTTGCTATCTGGTTCTCATACCGGTTACCACTGTAAGTTGTCTGATAATCAGGGGAAGATGTTACACTGTCGTAGCACAAAGAGTAAGAAGCCTCGCAAATAAGCGAGTAGACTGGCTAGTGTGGGAAGAATGCTAGGCAAACCGGGGTCATCGTGTGATCGAGTGAGAAGCGCGCAAGTGAACATACCGAGAGGGTGAGGGGAGGCGAGGTCGAGATCAAGTGGGAGGGCAAAGGGCGAGAGCGAGAGCGACAGCGTGGGCGAGGTCGAGACCGAGAGCGTGGGCGAGAGGGAATGCACGACAGCAGAGATGCGGTTGAGGCACTCGGGCGCAGTGGACATAAAACAACCAGGAAGAGTCTTTAAAAGTTGCAGTAGTCTGGCGCATGAATCCCTCTTTATTGAGCGTCGCGGAGGTAGCCGGCAGGCAGAGGGACAGAACGTGTTCGCAATCCACTCCTTCCCGCGGGTCACCCTCTCCCTCGCGACTGCGAACCTCAGCAGAGGTCTTAGCCTGAGCGACCTAATCTTATCCCAGCCACTTTCCATCTATACTAAATCACTTACGACGACAGTAATTTTACACAATACTAACGTTTCGAAACTATTTATCACTCTGCCGTTTCTCTTAGCGGTTGCGCAGCTTCGTCCCTGTTGTCATCTCGCTGCCAATTTTCAGATTCATATTTCATCTCCATCCAACTTTTCCGTTTTCAATAATTGGTATTGCATATCGGAAGTCAATAAAAAACCCTACTATTAAACCACTACGTTTAAATACTTCACTAAAATAACACCATCATGAACAAAAAACTTCCACATTCGATGCTATTAAAACATCTTGCTTAACCTCCAAGCCAGTTGAACTGTTTCTCCAATCCTCGGCTTCAGACCACTCCCAGCCGTATAATGCGTAATCGCATCGCCCACACCTCTCTCCTTGCATCGGCGACTCCACCTCCTCCATCCCATCAGAAAAGAACAGCTCCCATTCAGGAAATGGCGAGGGCGTGGCTGGGGCCGGATTAAGACATTCTAGGTCAGCGAGATGCAGATCTGTGAGGTCACCGTTGTACAACAACCTTAGGCGCAAGTTACAAAAACCTTTGTAGAATGACTTCGAAATAAATGTCTGCTCCAATTTGTATTCGTTTAGATCCAATTTGGATCAAGTTACACGCCAACTCACCCTTCTTCTTTTTCTACTACTACCACTACTAAAGACATTATTATTATCATCATTATTATCAATATCATAATTTATTATTATATAATGTTCGTTTTTATCTTCTTTCTCAAGATCCACTAGTTGGCTGAGGTTCCTCGCCCGCATCCGAGTATGGGACCCAGAGAGTGGGCTCGGGCGGGGCCACAGCGGACGGCGCTGCCAACAAGGCGCAGAGCAACCAAACGCCCCCACAACGGAGGGGCGCGGCGAGAAAGTTAAGGACGGTACGAAAAGAAGATTATTATATTTAATAGGGGATTTCACATCAGAGAATATCGCCCGGTGCTGGTGAACGAGATGGTACTACAATCTCCCTCCCCTTTCACTCCTCCCGCCCCCTTCCCCAGGACGCCTTTCTTTCGAGCTGCTTGGCCGCGCCTACAGCGCCTCGGGCGAACACCACGTTGCGTAATGAAATTAAAATGGCGCGCTCTTGGATTTATCGCGGAGAGGAGCGGAGTCGGGAAGGCGACGGGCCACGAGCCGGGAGGTTGTCGGGAAGAAAAGAGAAGAAAGAAAACGGCGGTGGGAAGAAGTGCGACGAGGGATGGTGGAGACGGAGCGGATTCGGTGGGGGAGCTCGCATTGTTGAAATGTGATTTATACTAATGTTCGTTATTAAGGAAGTTGGGAGATCTGCGCGGGTGAAATTAGTTGAACGCGATTCGCAACTCCTTCGGAAGTATTTGTCATTCGGCGTAATTGCAAACATATTCACTTCTAGCGTCTGAGGCTGCGGACAGTGAGCACAGGCATATAAAAGTGGTCAAAAGGATTTAATGATTCAATTTCTGGGTTACGTTCTTAGTCTGTAAAATATAGCACTCTTATAGGCTCCAACGTATTTTTTTTACAAAAAAATTACACTTTTAAAAGAAAAAAATATGATGAGATACAAAGAAAAATATGTTATTAACATATTTAACTGCATTAGATTGATAAAATTAAATAAAAAGTCAAGCAGACATCCGTATCTGACTTTAAGCAAGCTGTTGTAACATATTTACTCGCCATTCATTTCAAGTGTATTTTGATCTGCTCTTCAACTTGTCAGAAACTTTCTTTAGGTGAAACTATTTCTACCAACTATAATGTTTAAGTCGAATACTATTCATATGGCCCCAAAATAGTGCTCAAGTAGACGAACATTACCATATTAACCTCTAGCACTCGTTGCACACATCTTTCTATGCAGTTAAACTGTGGCTTTTCCTACTAAACGCAGGGATGACTGCCAGAAATCCAATTCGCAAGCACTGTGCGCTGAGGTCGCAGATTTATTTTATACGCGCTCTCCGCTTTTACCCTGCGACGCGATACCGCCGACGCTTGTTCACGCACGGTGATTTCCAAAGAACCCCCGCAGGGGGTTCTCGCTGCTGCGTCCACCGCTCGCTTTGTCTCTAATTAAAATTACTTGTTTCTTTATCGTTCGTCGAGCGGTGGCCAAGGCAACAAAGAGACGCCCGTCGGTTTGTTATTTCCCGGACAACAAAGAGGTAAACGTTTCAGGAAGCGTCTAACGTGAAAAACACAGAGGCGCGGAGAGGGAAAAAATAATTTATATTCTGTTCCAGAAGTACGTTTGATAATTACGAGCACGTCGGCGTAAAGTGTCTGCAAGTTGTTCTGACTTTTTCCGGGAGACTTGTATATAAATAAATTTGCATCTCATTCCAATGATATTGTGCTCAGTTTCGGCACATATCACTCTATTTTCTGAAACTCAATAATACACCTGAATACTTAGTATTTAATAATCAACACTGTACGAATTAAGAACGACAAAGAAAAATAACATTTTAAAAACGAGAAGAGAAATATGTGATGGGAAATTTCTCGACTAGTTTATTGGGGAATTTTATTTCAGAGTTTGAATTTAAAAACCATCCATGACAGAATTTATAAATGAGAAGATCTACAACCATTTTCAGACATTAGTTCGCTTGTAATTCCGAGGTAGTCAAGCCGCGTTAATCGACGAGACTGATCTGGGAGGCGGTGATGAGAAGAAATGCCGGATACGACAACTGACGGGTCAATCACGCAAAATACACTGGAAGGCAAATATAGAAAATGTGCACACGTTTTATAGACACTGTCGTTATTTGCAAAGTGAATATAGCTCCTAAGTTTTTGAAATCTCTTCACAAATATTTCTCTTATTTTCGAACAGTAATCAACATACAGTGGCATACTCACCATGCACATGTACATAACCACATCGATGAATTGCTTAATTTCGTTTACGATTGTATTCACACGCACACACACACACAGTCACTCGCACAAAGAAACAACAAAATTTGGCCATGTTTTTTACACTGTCACAGTAAAAACTATTCTACAGAGCGGCTGAGGAGTGTCATCTGCCTCTCAAACAGCAGGGACGGATTCAATTCATCCGGAACATCTTGCTTTTCTCACATAAACACTCGTTCCTTGTGTGGCTTGTTGCTGATGGTCACTGGGATGATTCGTGTGGCGAAATGGCGAACATTTCCCTCAGAATCACTGTCAGAGTCATCTGGTTCTGAGATGACAAGCAAACCTCTAGCATTCAGAAAACGTGCGTTGTAATCCGGTTCATCGTCGTTATTATCACAAAATTGATTCTGGTTGGAAGTCTGATTCTTCATCTTCAGAGTCGCAGGAGTTTCCTGAAGGAACACTTCCTCGTTTCCGCCGTAAAATGTCAGGGGATCTTTCAATTCCTGCGGCGGCAAGCAATTTTTTTCTCGGTGTATGTTTACGAATGAAAACAAAGTTCTTGAACATTCATTTTAGCTTGCACGAAACAACTTTTCATACTTCATACCTATTTCACTTTTATCTAATTGCCATGTTTTATGAAAAGCTTACATTTACGTTTTACAAATCTCAACCACAGCAATAAAGAATAAGAAAATCGCAGTACGGACAGCAAGTACAGAAACAACAGCAAACAAAAACCCGCAAAACAAAACAAAAACACAGAAGCCAATAGAATTTGGCACACTCCCGCATGACGCGTCCGCACAAGAAATTTTATATGCCCGATCTGGTGCCCAAAATCGGCAGTAGGCGCTCCGCACGCGCCGGCACAATCAAATACAAAGTTGAATGTTGCCTGTACACGTCACTGCCCCGTAAAGAGTGGAGTAAGCTTTCTATTTACTGGACAAACCGTAGAAACTTCACATTGCACGAGTAATACTTCCTAAAACCTTAATTTAAACAAAAAATGTGTTTTTTTAAAAAAAGATACAAAGATCTTCACTCATTTTTAACAACCTTTTATAACATTCCCAAAAGCACATTCGATACCTCTTGCCAAGACAAATCTATCAGCATTATTTGTAGCCGGATTAATTCGACAAAGAATGCATTCGGAGGATTCTCCTCGTGAAATCGTTTGAATGGCTAAACAACCTCTCTCGCATAACATAAATCGTTGCCATTTGATTCATGAGTTTGACGATATAGAAACCAAAAGATGATAATTAAACGTCACTTGTAATGAAAATGTGAAAACTGAGGCCGAGAATAGGCAACTGTACATGTTTAAAACGTCTTTTCATTATCTACTTGCATTGCATAAATACATTTTTTGAACATGACAATACCCACCGTAAACGCCATGATAAACTATTTATAAGTGTTTTAAGTCAAAGGTTCACAAATCAATTTGAAAAAATACCATTGTATGATGTCTTCAAGCAAGTGCACTTCACCTCGAACATTAAAAGGATCGCGAACCTTCACAGACTGGCTCGAGAGGCAACACCTCACTAGTTTTATAAGATATTGCAGTGTGGTAAGACTTTTGAACTTCTAGCTATCTAATTAGACTAGAATACCGAACTTAAGAGGAAGTGCGGTATTCATAATGAAATAAGGTAGTCATTCTCATTTTATATCATATCACACGATTCTTCGATGCACCACAAGGTCAAATAATTATTTGCACAACCTGATTGTGCGAAATTATGAGAATATTCCATTTGTTTGCTGATGAGATATTGTTTGGAATGATGAGCATGTAGAAATTGGTACACAAATCACAATACACTGACTCTTACATGCAAATGAAGATGACGAAATTCCATTACAAAACGCCAGGAATGAAATGCTATGTGAACAAGCGCCAAATGATTGGCATACAACAGATCGTGCAAAGAGTACGAAGAAAACAGGTCAAAGATGAGTCGCGCAGTAAAAACCCTGGAGAAAGGCCTAGTCACGTGAGGAATTGGGGAAGCTTCAATATTTCTTCTCTTTGTCCGACCGCCCGACAACGAGTTAAACAAACAGCTCAACCGAAAATGTGATGCAAGTAACAGAATGCTCAAGGGGAGGAGATAAGTATGACAATTGAATCTTGGAGAACAGGATTATCGCAAGATTGATACAGAGAAAATGAACGATATGAAGGTTAATGAAAAGGAGAGAAGGGAAGAGCGCAGGTGAAAGAAAAAAAGGAGAAAACTGCACAGTAAAGTAGACTGTTAGCCCACCTCTCGCCGCAGGAATCTTCTCTGTTGGCCCTCATTTTCCCGCGTGGCTTCCACCACCTTTTCCACCTCGTGCTTCTGCGGAGCACCTGATTACACGTTGCTTTACGGTACACACCGACGTCGGGAGAAGTGTGTACGAACTGGGCCGCACGGCGGCGCGGCCGACGAAAGGATATCTGAACAGGTTAATAGGCGGAATAAACGCCATTTAGCGGCGCCGGCGCGGGAGGCGCTCCCGGCGGTGGGGGCGGGGATGCGGGCGGCGGCGGCGGCGCGTGCTGTTTGCGCTAATTAACGCTTTACGTAACGGCTGCGCGCGCGGCGCCGGCAGCTCCCCGGGTGCGAAACAGTCGCGCGCGTCTTAGCGCCGGCGCCGCAGCTGCCTTTCCCGTCAGAGACGCGTGGGAGGCCAGGGGTGTGGAGTGAGGGATGAGTGATGAGGGATGAGGGGTGAGCGGGGTATGTTATTCTAGAGCATTAAAATGCGGGCCCACAGATTCCTCATGGTCAGGGTGTTCGCTCTCAATGGACATGGCCCAGGTTGATTCCACAGCCAAGCAAAATGTGTAATTTTGGCAGAGATATGCACCCGTTCCTGTGGCTAAGATAATTGAGAAGCAGCTGAGGTTATGGGGAGTGGTATGGAAAAACACCATTTTCATAATAATGACACTCTTAATGACTGCATTAATTGCAATGGCCTCTTGTCTTAAGAATACTTCGAACTTGTTGACCTCGATTCTAAGTGGGTCATCCTACGAAGTTAATATATGAATGGAAATGAGTATACTATTTTTTTAAAAAATTACTTTTAGTATGCATTATTTCAGGTTTATTCCAGAAATATGTGAAATACTAAAAATGCTATTCAATAGTTTCACGAATTCGGTGTAGGCCGTGGCAACTCGAGTTCTGGACAATCTGGAAGAAGGGGTGCGGCGAGTGCGCTGCGAAGGTCCAGGGCGGGGCGAGAGAGAGAGAAACAGGATGTGTCAGCGAACAAAGAAGGGCAGGACAGAGAGGGGCGTGGCCGAGATGGGCCCATGTGGACAGGCGCGCCACACAATGGCGAGGGGGGCAGGTGGGCATCGCCCCTGGCCAGCCCGAAGAGACTGAGGCGGGACCAGGGGCGGTGCTTGCGGGTGAGGGCACTTCGCCCTGCCCTCCACTAGTTCCTAGATGAGGGTAGAGCATTGCTTTGCTTCGCCCATTCCACCATTTTATATTCACTTAGCTGGCGACTTGGAACTGTGCGGTATTGTGTGTTGGCAACCTACCCAAAACCAGTATTAATATACTCAACAATCTCCATCGTGTCTTTAATTGTTATCATTCTTCCTTTATGCGGCCTAGCGGGGTTATCGGGTGAGAGGATATTAAATGGCGGCGGCCGCTCAGGTTGTTCTACTGTTTCCAGAGACTTCAGGAGACGAGGTGTGCAAGATCCTGCCAGGAACCTACGAAGCTACACTTTTCACTAGTAATGTTTGGGTAGAGTACAGTTTGTTCGTTGCCCTTTGTTTGAAGGCCACTTAAAAAAAAGGGCCCAAACGGAGGTAAGAAACAAATTTATAATTACGAACGGACACTTATGATCGTTATTGAGCGCATTCCGAGGGGTTGGAGGGAACAGAATAGGGCGAGGAAAGCGACGTAGCATGATTGGAAGTAAATAATATGTACCCCTTTCATCACTCTACTCTGAGTAAGCCTCAATCGTCAAGGAACCATGAGACAAGTCTTTAAACCTGACCGAGTTGCGTATCAAACTGATACACAAAGGCAAAAGCATTTTAATAAACAAAATATAATTAATGTAATTAAAGGTCATGTGTGATATTCGCACCATTCTCTTGATCACAAACGATGTGAACTCTCAGGCCCAGGAAATGATACGAGACATAATTATCGTACAGCTCCCCAAATCTCTAAAATCGCTTAAAATTCGCTGAATTTTAAAAATTAACGTTTGCAGTTTAAGCAAGTATCAAAACCAATTAGCACCATTCACAAATCGAGTGCAGGAGTCCCGGATACAACGCGTGCTTTTCTATAGATATACAGCCTCTTCGTCGAACTCTCGTTTAATCTTCGTGCACTCACACACAGGAAACCAACAAAAAGCCACCAGTCGGAATAACGCCCGCGCTTACACGTTATCACGATACCCGCAATCCCGATCCTGGAAGACCAGAAGCAATACTTAGAACCAGAAGGCTAAGAGAATCGCAGCTCCCTTCCGTACGAACTAAAATTCCGGGAATCGGGAAACGCATACCCTGCAACGTAGGGTTGCACCACACCTTCCTGCTCTCCTCGATTCCCATGGCGCATGCGCGGTAAGTAATTTCATGCATATAGACACGCGCCGTCAAGAGGGCGGCGACGGGAGGCGCTTCGCAACGCCGCCGCCGCCGTCGCTGCTTTGACGTAATCCGTTGTGGCGCGACGCACGCCTCGCCCCCTTAATCCGCGCCATTATTTCATAGAAGACGCGCGCGCCGCGCTCCCGCCGCCTCCATTTCGCCCCGAGAAGCGCTCGTTACAGCTCTATAACGGCGCGCCGCGCCCCCTGGGGAAATGAAATACGGGTCGAGAAATAAGCCGCGACCGTGGCAGATATAGTCGACGCCGCCGCTGTCATTGCCGCTGCCTCCGACACCTCCCCCGCGCGAGCACGCCGGTCTTTTAAAGAAGCGCTTTTATCACACATAAAAGGCCGCGGGAGCGAGCGAGCGAACTAACGTGGCGGTGTGGGAAGGCGCGGGGCTGTGCTCTGCCGCTGAAGCTGGGGGGCGGGGTGAAAGGGTGGTGCATGGGGACGCGGAATGGTGCGAGGTGTGGCGACGTGGCCTGGGACGAGGTGGGGCCGTGCGAAGTGGGGCAGGTGGGAGGGGCAGGATGAAGCGAGGCAGGTGGGTGGGGCAGGGTGAGATGGGGCGGAGAGTGGCGGGACGGGGCGTGGCGGGGCGGGGCGGGGAGGTGCGGGACGGGGCGAAGCGGGGCGTGGCGGAGCGGTGCAGGTGTGTGCGGCAGGGTGAAGCGAGGCGGAGCGGTGTCAAGAGGCAGGGCGGTGAACGCCGGGGCGACGCGGGAACAAAACGGCGCCTTGCGTGCGGGAGCGGGGTCGTTCGTGCGCGAACGTCAACCATTCGCGCGCGGTGGCGCGTGTGCTGTCGCACGCGTCGGCGGGCGCGTTCGAGAATGCGGCGGTGGATGATGGTGCCGGCCCTGATGACGGTGGGGATGGCAGCGGTTGCTCTGGCAACGTGTGAAGGTGTGATTTCTAATGATGGTGGTAACGACAGTGATGGCATTATCATTCGAGACGGACAGGTCTACCTGCTGGGGTGGCGGGAGTGATCGAGTGAGTACGGGAGGTGGCGATTGCAGCAGAGGAAAAGCGTCGGCGGCGGTTGTGGTGATGGTGTTCGTTACTGTAAGAGTGATGCCGTAACGTGGAAGTTAAGAAGAGGAGTTCGAACATTTGGAGACGTATACACATCAGCAGTTAAGGTAACACCAGATCTCTCGCATCATAACTACGAGCGAAATGACAGGGAATGTGGCTACGGGTTGTAAACGACGGAGCAGCCCCAATATTGACATTCAGAAGTTATAACTTAGCATCGAGTACTGGGAGAATTTCAAATCGGTTTGTGTGACGTACAATGCAATACAACTGGTGCAGATTTATATACGGCGTGGCTATAACGAGCCGCTTCTCGGGGCAAAATAGAGGCGGTGGAAATAACTTTCGTTTGTCCCAAATCCATGGGCTGTCTACAAGAAAGCTACAGCACCAACATAAACTATGAACTTGCCCGATATAGATTAGTATACAGTACGTGTACAGGAAATTGAAAATAATATGTAACGGTAACTATTTCACACCTCATAAAAAGACCGACAAATCTTTATTCTTTCGTAGTTCGAACTTCTCTGGTTTCTGAGTATCCAGAAGTAGCCCCTCCACTGTGTAATTTCATAGAAAACCCAGTATATTTTAGACAACTAGACCGTCTTACTGGTACCTGATAGAACTTACCGGTACACCCTCGCTGGTAGCATGACAGATCGGATGATATAATAGAGCAATACGCACTTGCTACCGTTCCCTTCGGGGAATCACACTGAACAACCCTCTGCAAGATGCCCAACAACGTCTTCCGTAGCGAGGCGAGAAAATGATCTCCCCACAAACCCCGCCCCTAGTTCCTGCGTTCGTGTCGAAGCCCCGAAACTCGCCGCAGCCTTCGGGGAAACCCTCTCGGAAGACAAGGGGCTTGTAGGCCCTTCCCTCTCGCACGCCGCTGCGCACTCGCAGCCGAAGCAGCAGCGTTCGGGGGAAAGATTAAATCCGCGGCTCTGGTTACACTTGCGAGGGCGACAGACTCCGTTCCGTAACCTCAAACCTCCTCGTGCGAGGGTGCTCCTCACACGCCACGGATGAACGGATGGCGGGTGGCGCGCAGGAAGGCGAGGGCGGCGGGCGCGACAAAGGCGGAGAGGGCGGTGGAAACGACGAGAACGGCGGCTGAGCAATGGGGTGGATGGTGGGGGGGGGGCCGGGGGCGGCGTGGCTGGCGGTGGCGGCGTGGTTGGCGGGGACGTCGTGGCTGGCGGGGGGAGCGTGGCTGGCGGGGCGGCGTGGCTGGCGTGGTTCGCGGGGCGGCGTGGCTGGCGG
The DNA here is from genome assembly GCA_964035755.1 of Teleogryllus oceanicus. Lineage (NCBI taxonomy): Eukaryota > Metazoa > Arthropoda > Insecta > Orthoptera > Gryllidae > Teleogryllus > Teleogryllus oceanicus. The sequence continues at coordinate 98,681,005 of CAXIVR010000008.1, read as the reverse complement.
GCGGCGTGGCCGGCAGGGGCGGCGTGGCTGGCGGGGCGGCGTGGCTGGCGGGGCGGCGTGGCTGGCGGGGGCGGCGTGGCTGGCGGGGGCGGCGTGGCTGGCGGGGGCGGCGTGGCTGGTGGGGCGGCGTGGCTGGCGGAGACGGAGTGGCTGGCGGGGGCGGCGTGGCTGGCGGGGGCGGCGTGTCTGGCGGGGGCGGTGTGGCTGGGCAAGGGCGGCGGAGGTGGCGACACTGGCGGGGGCGGCGAGGGCAGCGAGACTAGTGGGACGGCGGAAGCGGCGAGGTCGGATAGAGCGGCGAGGGCGGCAGGGCTGGCTAGAATGGCTGTGGCGACAGGGCGATAGAGTTGGGCTAAGCCATTCCCAGGTGAGGATGCCTTATAACATGTTCCATGAACCCGATGATGTCAGTTCTCATCAGCCATTCTGTTGACGAGGAATCGGGCCTTGCATAGTACCGATTCTTCGTACCGTTAATTGGATGAGGCGGACTAGAGGTAATTCGCATAATAGATTATTCAGTCTGGATAAATTCGGTCTAAATGTTACAATTAATGAGGACAAATTTAAGTAATACTCGAAAGTAAATTCGAACTCCAACGCATTACCTAATCATCTATCGACAATAAATCCAAAGAAATATCCTAATGAAAGGCAAAAGCTTATATAGAAAATTAAACAATTAACACAAGAAAATTTTTAACGAACTTTCGAATTCCAAGGTATATTAAAAATTCCATACGAAGAATTCCTAAATAACTGATGTATAAATAATATAGGACTTAAGTAACAAAAGTGTAATACGATAGAATATAAAGAACTGTGTACGCAAAATTTGAGTTTCCTAATTTTGTTTGTCTCGAGATTGAGAGATGAGGATGCCAAATATTTCTCCCCATCTCATTAATTCAACATATTTATTATTCATAACATTTCAGTAGTAAAAAATTAGTATTTTATACATGTGACTGAAAAATCACTTTGCATTACTCACTTTCTTTACACAAAAATAAATCTAAAATTAAATCGCAGTTATTAATGGGAGTAAGTGAACCATTGGAGTACATCACCAGGAGAAGAATGGACACCATCCATTAAATCACTGTACAGCATGATGAACTTACCTGAAACAAAGGAAACAAAACAAATTAATACTCTAAAAAGTGCAAGATGTGTGAAATAATCAATTACTGTTATTAAAAATTAATCGATACAAGTTAAAAAGTTATAAAACACCAGCAGAGAACACTACTAAATTATTAACGTTCTTCACTGATTATCTCAAGTGGTTGCTTTTTCACTGATTAGTGTAAGGAAAGTCAATGAAGCATCTACTAATGTGATCCTGTGAATGAAGCAGAAATAATCATCCCTTCCTCCTTGAAAGAAGAAGAATTTGACTAAATACTCGTTAGGGCGAGGGGGGGGGGGTCTGATACGATAACATCTGTTACAGAACATATTTTAAATAAATCAACAAAACCAAACGAACCAACTAACATTATAATATTACGCCTAAATACATTAGTAGTTTGATTCTTTCTACGAAAATAAAACGAAGTGTTCGGATTATACTAAATCGTTTCAAACTAGAAATGCCGCTTTCCTCAGTATCTCACAATCTTCATTTAGTCAGAATTGAATATCGATCTTCGGATCAATGGTATCCACGATCAACCAATCCGCATCACAAAAACTAAGCGGAAATGAACCTATTACATTTAAAATTATTTCAATTGGGTATTGGAATTTTCTGAGTTTAAAATGCTCGAAGCGTACTACTCGGGTCAATTTTTAGCGCCGCGTCAGGCAAACGAACGGCAGCACATTCACACGTTAAAAAAAAGGAGATGCATTATACAGTAGAAAAGAAATCCTTATATTTCGAAGACCGATTTAAATTCCGACAGACCAATACTATGAGCGTCTCTCGCACTAGGGATGCAACAACGATGTCAATGTTTTTATAAAATCATGGATGGATTTAATATCAATGTTTCGTGTTCGAATTTTTACGAGGTTGATAGTTTAGTTTTAAATGAAAAAGGACCATCACAATAAACATCTGTAATAATAATAATAATAATAATAATAATAATAATAATAATAATAATAATAATAATAATAATATGAAGAAGAAGAAGAAGAAGAAGAAAAAGAAAAAAACATCTGTAAATTGAACATTTTTCGGACCCAAGTGACCAAGGAAAAAGAATAATTAAAATCTAGTTTTTGTCTATAAATTAAGTTTATATAATTTTTGAATTATCCAATCACATTATAAACGTTTGTTAAATGTCCAGATCAGTTTTGTATGTGTATTGTTAGTTAAATATCAATTAAAAATTAATAAACTTGTCCATGGTCAAATTAAATCTCCTTTCTTCCTGTGAACATCAACGATTACTAACCGAGTTTTAAAAACATCGATTATTTTAGAACACTGTTTTATTAATATCGAATTAATTTTGAACCTCGACTGCGCGTTGGCAATGTCGCATTCTTATTTCGCTTGCGCCGTTGTTTGCCTAGGCTTAAATGGGTCCCAACGCGACCGTGCGCGCCGCGCCGCACCGCGCCGCGCCACGCCACGCCCGGCCATAGAGAGCGGGGCCAGGCGGCGATGGGGGAGGCGGGCGCGAGCTGCCAACGTCTCGTCGCGGGACATCTCAGACGTAACGAGGCCCTGCGCGTACGTCTTCCAGCCGTTGGCAGCGGCCGCCGCCGGCGACAGCGCCGAGGCAGCGATACGTCACCGGCGCCGCCCCTGCCAACGCACGGACGCTGCTTCCGCCACGCTCAATGCGACTCTGACCGGGAGACCCTACGATCAAGTCTCGACGGTGGCGGAATTTTGAAACAACCTATAATAGGGCGAATTCAGGCATTGATTGCAGGAGAATTCTGGCGGCCGGCTGTTCTGATCGGTAATTCCGTGGTTTCTCCTATCAATATCAGGCGAATGCCGGAGCAGTACCCTAACAAACGGGCCACGGATCACGTGCGCCCTTTCTTGTCCTATCTACTCCCCTTATACACACACGTACTATATTACCACCGGGAGCTTAGATCTCGGCTGGGGCGGCGCCTCACTTGGTGGGAGATACCTAGAGGTGGAAATCTCCGGCAAGCCGACGTGTCGGTCGGCGCCGATCTCACAATCCCGTGGGGGACGAACACCGCAAGGTCCCAAGATAAACCATTCACAGCTTCAATACTCTTCGATAAATTCACAAACATTCACAACACAATATAATTATTCGGAGTGAGAGCAAATTAGACTAAACAAGAGTAAAAATTTCCTCGGGGTTTACAAGACAAGCTCCACAAGACTCCTTGATACGGGTCTTCCATTTCGGAGAAAGTGTTATTAATAATAAGTATTAGAGAGAATATCCGTTTTTTCCGAGGTACAAAAGAAGAACGTTATACAAGTCGTATCTTGGGCACGTAAATTAGAATTATTTACCAGAAAGATAAAAAAAAATCAGTGACTGAAAAAAATTATTTCCACAAGTATGAGGTGAAAGATTCAAGTCAAAATCCATGGCCAGCTGGAATGGTACATTCACCCACTGCGCGGCGCCCTCGTCGCCGTCGTCACAAACCGTCCCCGCCCCCCTCAGCCGACGACATTAAGCGGCGCAGTTAAAAATAGGCGTTGGCCCGCGAAGCACAATCGGGGGCTGTCGGCGCCGCCGCCGTCGCGGCGTGTTTATTTACCGACGCCATGCGTCCATCATCGTCCGCGGCGCCGGAGGCGGGCAGGCGTGATGACGGCCAGCGCGGGGCTGGGCGCGGGGCGGGACGAGAGGGGGGTAGGGCGCGGGGGGGGGGGGGTGGGACACGGGGGCGGGGGGGGGGGCGGGGCGCGGGGGGGGGGGGGGGGCGGAGCAGGGCGGAGGCGGGGCTGGGCGGGAAAGGGTGTGCGTGCGGGCGGGGCGGGGCGAGGGAGATTTCTTCCCTTTTTTTGATCTCCTCTTTCGTCTTGTAGTGTTATATTTCCAAGTGCGTGCCTAGGATGAGTGGTGATTTTGATGACATGTTGAGGTTATGGTGATTTCCCTTTGCTTTCCACGTTTCAATCAAAAAGTAAAAACATCTATATCTCACGTGGGTTTTGAACCTACAATGCCGGATTCGTTGGAGAGCGGTAGCCTTCGCACCCATCTGAGTTCACCTACACTTAACTGAAGTTTCCGTTTATTTTTATTTACTTTTTAGTTTTTGTTAGCGCCCCGGCGGCACACGCTCTGGCGGAGCCCTGGCTGCGGGGGCAAGAGTGGGCGATGGTGCGCGTCGTAAACAGGGCGAAAGGTGCGCGGAGGTGGCGGGGCGCCAGGAGGAAGGTTCTGCCTGCGCGCCAGGGTCGCACCCGTTATTTCAGGTGGTGCCCTGAACCGCCGCAGCCTTCCGCCACCTCTCAAGCCAACAACACCGCCAACGCACCACCACCAACGCCACCACACCCACAGCAAGAGCAAGCCACCACCCCTGCCATCGTCGCTGCCCCCGGTTTTAGCCACGCCCACCGCCCGGACATAGTGACAGCCACCGCCACCTCCACATCCATCGCCATTGACAACTCCGTTCCCGCTACCACCACGCACTCCGAACTGCTGTCACCTCTACCACCATCTTCACCATTTCCACCGCCGTCGCCGACGCACACACACCACCTTCTTTTGCAATAATTTTACTAGGGACGAGATAATGGCGTTTTCAGCGTTATAAGTAAGGTTACGAACTTGTGTTGCCGATGAATGCCGTCTGCGCCAAGAATGAAAAAAATAATAGGTCATGCAGCATTGTTTTACTTTGAAAATTTTCTTATCTTATTTCCTTATTCCCACATGTGTAACTCCTCTACGACCCCGCATATTATGAATTCGCGTATTCATATTAAATGTCTTCCAGTTCTCACCGCTCTCAAGTGCGGTGCGGCGTAAGCTCGTTTATCTGATGTAAATAAACCTCCCATCTGCTTGAAGTCCGAAGATATTGCTCTGTTATTCAGCTCCAACATAGTTGTGCTCGAAAATTTTCCCAGACCTTCCCGTATGAAGCCGAATTTTGAGTATCACATTTTTTGTTTGTCAGATCACAATGCGGTTTCTTTCATATTAATATTATTTATTATCTATCTTGAACGTCATTCTGCAACTATTTCTTCAATGACGTACTTCTGAAGACGGAAAGTTCGCGAAGTTGTTGGAATTTCATCAGAGGAACACCTACTCATCGCGTTCTTCACCTTTCCCTTAGAAGAGTATCATCCTCTCAGGTGAACAAGATACACCAACGGAGTTGGCAGGATCGGGGGAACTAGAGTTTGGGGGGATGAAGAGAAGAGGATTTCACAATGCGCCCGGGAGCTGTGAACCTAGAGCGCACGTAGACGGCTCTGTCGTCGCGCTGCCACTACCGCCGCCTCGGGATGCACAAGTTTGTTGCATCTCGCAGCGCCGTCGGAACTCTACGATCACCCTCATGGTCCCACCTACGCCACGTTCAGGTACGTGGTCGCGCAGTCTTGAATTCAGTGGACGAAGACGAATCATGCAGTGAATACTAAGATGAAGGAAATACGAGAATCGAGGTCTCAAATGTGTCATTTCGCCAAACAAATAAACAATAATATAAAAAAGGCAAGGAATTGTATAAATTACAGGGATGCAATGAAAAAGATAACAATACAGTTTCGCAAAGTCATCCTTTCAATTCATCCGTGCATTCAAATTATGTGATTTTAATTTAATGATAGACAATAGGTTGATTTTATGAGGGGATATATCACTGCACGTTTAACCAAGTTGCCTCAATTTTATTACCCACATAAGATGCAGTAATATCCAGAGTTTAGAGGCAATTCTACTCCCATCGGGCATAAAAGTCGTGTCTTGTTTGAACACTGATAATGTGTCGCTTGTGCAATCATTTCACTTCACATGCCATAATAATGCAGTGATTCTCTCTTCCCAAAGGTGAGCATTGTAAAGTAGCGATCAGACTTTGATTTATGTGAATTATAATTATTTATGTGCATTAAATGAATATTGAACAGAGTCCTTGTTTAATTATTAAATACATTTGCGCATTTTAAAACTACGAGTGACACGTGCCGCAGAAACTTCTACCACGATAGTTTGTATTTCTCGCTTCACACTATCATGCCCTCATTCGCGATGCAAACAGCACCATCAGCACCGCAACTGTTCGAAGCTGGTGAAGTGTGCGTTGTGCTTGACGTCGTCTGCCTCCGCCTTCCCACCGTCCCATCCGCCCGCCCGCTCACCTACCCACCGTCTGCCATCGTCCCATCCGCCCACCGCTCCCCGTCTGCCCACAGCCCCATCATCCCGGCAACCCCACCCTCGCCTGTCCACTATCCCATCCGCCCACCCATTCCCTGTTTGCCCATCGTCCCATCCGCCAGCCCTCCCCACCCAGGTCTCCCACCGTCCCATCCGCCTCCCCCCCGTCCCCCCCCACCGTCCCCGTCCCCCCTCTCCCCACCCGCCGCCCCCACCCCCCCCCTCCCCCCCATCCGTCCTCGCTCCAGCCCACCCCTTCACCCCGCGTGAGCAAGCCAAGTTCCTTCATTCCGCGCAAGTTATTACAGAGGCGACGGCGGCGCCGCTCTCGCGCGGTGGCGGCGCGCCGTCTTGGGCGAAGTGCGAAGACGAGGCGGTGGCGTAATTAAAAACTCGCACGACGACACACACACATCACGCTGCGACACACGAGGCCAGCGACGACGGCAACAGCGCTCCCCACGCCACGCGCGGCTCGCCAAGCCAAGAAAAGGCCCCCTTCGGAATACTACAAAAACGCAGCAGATAATTCCACCCGCCCTGCTCTTCCAAGATAATAGAACACAGACATCAAGTTGTTTCTCTTAATTTTTTTAATTTTTTTACAAGGACTGTGAAATTCTACAATTTTGTAGGTTGGTAACATACCTTAAATTTCGTGCACGTGCGGAAGAGAATGCAAACACATAGGCCTACGACAAACTTCGAAGCATAATTTCTCATAGAAGAAAATAAGAAAATATTGAATAAATAACATTTCTACTACAGCAAATGCATGAATATTCAAGAGAGTATCACAAGATTTGCAGATAACGTGAAGAAAGCGTCTTACAAAATTAAAATACAAAAATTTACAAATTAATCCCAAGCAGTTGGTCTGTGAATATCATTTTAAACAAGGAACGAAAATACAATTTTTAATCACAACAATATCTATTGAGGTTGCTCAGTCAGAAGTCGGGGTTAATGCGAGTGAAAATTTTAGTATGTAGCAATTTACTTATCACATTTCCACTACAGCAACTTTAAAGGAATTCATTCGATGTAGAAGAAAAGAGCAGAAAAGCAAATGTGTCCTAATTCTTAGCATCGATACGATCGCTTTCTACACATGGAAAATGTGGTTCAAGGGACGGTTACTATTCGAAAGCCGCGGCTAGAAAAACGGATTCGCTGAAGGCGTTCTAGACTATATTGTACGTTTCTTTTCACCAACTTTTATTATCACGATCATTTCACTATCATTCACTTTATTGAATTCAACACATTAAGTGATGTCTACGAGTTGAGTACGAGAAAGTGTAATGAATAAATAAATAGATAAATTAGCAATGCATGGAAGCTTCACTTTTCATAAAGGAATTGACGCAATTTACTATCGTAAGCACATTGAAAATACTCCACAACGTATTGATTAATTTTCAACAAAAATATTTCAATTTTAATCATTTAATATGTATTCAATAAATCGCTATTCCAACACTGAATACAATGAACACTCTTGGGAGAATAACTTCTGCTGTTACATCATATACTTTCTTGAATAATTTGTAAGAATTACGTACTATTATAATATTGAAATTTCTAACTTCAGCCATATTTAAAAACTATCGAAAGAAAGCTCAAGAGGTTCGAAAAAATACATACATTTGATTCTATGAAGATTCAAAATTGTACATGAAAATGGTTTCCTAAAAAGGATTTTTTGAAAATCGGACCTGTGCTATTTTTCAAATGTTCTATCCGAGCATAAAATTAACAGAAAATCTTGAATCTATTTTCGAAAAAAAAAATCGAACATGTACTAAGAGTTTTGCATTAAATACTCTCAAAAATTAAAAGTTTCGTTTCAAATTAGAGGTCGGCGATATCATTATATAGACAATAAATAGGGAAATATCTATTTTGGTGAAAATCCTGTGAAAGGTTTAGATGTTAAGTATTGTTCACAGGTAGACGGACAGAGGGTTTGCTAAGATAACTAACCTTTTTTAAGAATCAAGGATCGTAAAACGTATTTAAGTTTTACCATGTTATAAATCGGAATATAATATAGAACCTCATACCGGAAAAGTTGAAAAACGGTATTTCATTATCAGCGATCCACAAACGTCAAAAAATGTGTCGTGTCAAAAAATTGGCCCTTTTTTTCTCTAGAGTTTTACATGAATTTCTCTTTACGGTGAGATCAAGAAATTAAAAATGACTCCCACAATTACTAACATTAGCACAAGCATTTATACAAGTCAAATATTTCACAAATATTTATCCAGATATTTCGGGTTATCTTTTCTTACTTACGTGTTGAGGATGCAATTGTTGGCTAATCTATGGAAAGCTAATCACAGAAAGGTAAATGTTTTCTACAAAAGCAGATGTTCACTGCCGTACACTGAATACTACATTTCTTCTTATGTAATTCACATCAGTATTAGATTTGAAATTGATGCCATAACGTTCCACAAATCAACTTGAATGATATTTCTGGAGAAAGTTGCTTTCTCAATGCACGTGAAAGAAATCAGACCACGATATTATCTATTCAGGCTACTTTTCACGTCCCGATACGGACGTATACGTCCCAGCAAAACCGAGTCGCTCAAAAACACATTCTAGGCATCCGGCAGACGTCACGAAAAACGTTCTCCGACAGCGAAAGTCTCCCACAACACAACTAATTCTGATTATCCCCCAGGGCAGACACCACATTTATCAAAAAACTGGTCGAACCCGATACACAAACCAACCGGATTTCTAAGCAGGGGAAAGTAAAAAGGGGGAGGCATCTCCCGCCGACGACCATTTCTTCTTGCAGATGCCGCAGATCCGTTAAGCGTGCGCTGAGAAAAATGCGCCATGGTCCCGGCGCGGATCGCGGGAACCTGTCCTTAGACGGAAGACACATCGACTCGAAGAATGCGAGCGAACGGGGATGCCCTCCTCTCGGCCGTGACGGACGCAGCGCTGCTGCTCAACAACCGGATGAAGGGACAGCTCCCCTCGGCGCCCTTCAAGCGTGACGTCACCCGCCTTTCCTCTCGTTGCGCCGCGCTCCAGCTGAATTTGCGAGCGGCAGAATTGGCCACGTTGCCAATGTTGGGATACGAAATGAAGATTGATCAAACTACGTGCTGCGTTTCTGATTGCGGTATCAATAGAATATATCGAACGAATAGTTTGTAGGTGACAACAATAACTTTCTTGATGTGTTTTTGAAATCTGATTTCTTGATTCTGAAATGCGGCCTTCATATTCGTAAGTGAAAGTAATAGGTTAAAGTATATCATTCAGTTGTATTTCATACCTCTCAGTAGATCCAAATTATCTACACAAAAATGTTCGCATTGATACGCACTATTACACGAAACACTCAGCCTTCCTGACACTACAAATGTTTACTCTTTTCTCAAAATAGATATTGATGGGTTGAACATTTTAAACTTTTCCTTTCTTAAACTTCAACTTCAAACAGCGGTTTCTTAGAATTAATGACTATCAGCGGAAGGGCGTAACAACTTCATTCCATCAGTGACTACTTCCATTAATTACTCTTATAATAATTCTGATGTAGAAGAAACTGTAGCAACTATTAAGCATATCTCAGATCTATATTTCGAAGCCATCCCTCCCCGTCACAAAGGGCGCAAAGAACTCTTCACCCCCGTCCCGGCGGAGGCAAGCGTTTTTCCGGCCGATACCGGCCACTCTTCGTCGCCGGCAGCGGAGGCAACCTTCTCGAAAGACAGTAAGCAAGGGATACAATTATACCGCAGCGCCAGGTATCGACTAAGAAATTGCCCTTCGAGCCAAGCAGCTCTTGGCACACGGAGGGAAAGGAAGACAAGTGGATTCCGGAGACATAATCGTCAGGTCGCAACACAGATTACAACAATCGGCGGGAGAGGACGATAGCTGAGGTTGACGTAGGGCTTTGTACTCCTCAGAACCGTGGTCGAATACGTGACGTAAAGGCAAGCAAAGAGAAAGGCAACACTGTGAAGATATCCACCTATTAGAAGGACAAAACAGAGTATAGGTAAGAAGTTCGACTGAAGGGGAACATAAAACATGTTAGTAAGTACAAAGTCCCAGAGTCCCGAAGCCCCAGAGTCCACACAGAGGTTGAAGGGGGTAGGGATACTGGAGCTAAGAAAACATGCACAGATTAAACTTTTCCCCATACGTCACATGCAATTTTTACTGCTTTTTTAAAAATAAAAAAAAACCATCACATCTAATCAAGATCAAGATGAAAGCAAGTAACCAAAAAATACAAAAACCAAGTGACAAAGGCGGACACGATAAAGGATGCAGGGATTCGAGCCCACAAACGCGATCAAGGCGTAATGAATCCATAGCGAGAGGCAGCAACCACGAAGGAGAAGACACGGGCCGAAAGACAACCAAAACGGGCGAGCGGAGAATCCGCTTGGCTCGGCGGCGCCGGCAGAGGCTTCCACACGGCGTACAAGAACACCTCGCGGCGCGGCGCCGCCCCTCGCCTCGCTTCCTCCGTCCTCTCCTGCAGCGGCGGCGGCATCGCGGTGCGGCTCCCCCTCCCGCGCGCGCCCCTGCAAGCGAGGGGGCGCCGCCATTCACACTGGTCCAAAACGGGTCGGAAGGGGCGCACGTAGCATTTGAATGCCGTCCTCATGCACTTTAGCCCTGAAGAAGGCTACGACATAATTGTCGAAACGTTGGCGTCGCAACCTACGACACGTCGTTACACGGACAGCCAAGAGCATTCGCATGTTTCTAGCAGTGGAAGCTTTGGACATTACCTATTATCATCATTTTGTTCACTGGAAAGTACACGTCTTTCAAAGATTTTTGTCTTGGGTGGTATTTTCCGTATCAACTCAAGAGATGCTATCAGCAATGATGTGCTCTGAAGCAGATATAATGAATAAATACAAACTACGCATTAAAATATTCGTCTTCGAGCAGACTCATTTAAGGAACTTCTACCACTTTTTTGACAATTGACATTCCCGGACAATTATGAACTCATAAAGTGCGAGTTGAATGGGTTATGATAACGTAGCGGTTTCCTTTCTGACGCAAGCCAAAATCAGGAGATAAAAGCATTTCAACACTAAGCACTTCGAATGCATACCCTTTCCCTCCAGGAAGAATCCAGCAGATATGCGTTACGTTTTCGGCTGAAATAGAGGCGCCGCTCTTTTGATCGCAAACGTATGTAAAATGTACTTGGTTTCTAACCATCGTCTTCTACGTATATTATTTTTCGCCTCTAAAGAGATAAATACCTCAATGAAGTATGTCTAGTTCATAAGAATAGTAATTACTATAAGTGAAAAAAACTGGACAATCTTAACTGCAAAGATTTGCAGCAAAACAAATAGTATACTGACAATAAAAATACTTATTTACAAAAGAGAAAATTACCTTTTTATGGAACTAAGCCTAAAATAATACTGCAAGATGGTATGGACTGTTTTACAATGCCCATTTATCTGCTAGTAAACGGAATGATGTAAATCAAAGTAACACACTGCCCTTCGGAAAAAAAAAAAAAAAGTTAACAGAAGCTTTTTAAAAACGCACATAAAATGGTAGGACATTGAACACGATTTTTCAATTCCTTGCAGAGTTTTATTTATTTATTTTCGTTCGTTTGAAACGCTTTTCGGAAATTACAACGATGCCGTTCGGGCCCACTGTGCGGCAGACCGCGTCGCGCGTCGCCGGGCCGACGGAGTCATGCACTCGTGTGCGATGTGCTCCAATCTCTTTCCAGCCCTCCGCCGCGCCGCGCCCCGTTCTTTCTCCAGCCGCTTGTCCTTTGCACCCCGGCGGGCGGACGCGCGGGCGAGGGGGCCAGCCAGCCGCACGCACAAAGGCGACCTCCGCGCCCGCGCACGCACGCATACACGCACACGCGCACGCGCTTCTCGCGTCCCCTCGCCGCGGGGATGCCTCGCGCAGGGAGGCGCCCGTCCGTGGGGTGCGGTAGGTAGAGGACGGCACGGCGCGACACGGAAGAGGAGGCACGAGGCGATACCTTTGGCCAGAGAGATGAAACGGCGGGAAATTAGTCGTTCCGGGGAGGTGGGGGAGTCACGAATACGAGAAAGGACAACGGGGACGTGAAAATGAACGAGAGAAAATAACGAAGGCTTGAGAGTGTTCAGGATCGGGAGAACATGGTCCATAAAAGCAAAGAAAGTTGGGGAAGAACAAACGATAATGCTAAGTGAGGTTGGTTGCGAGTGGAAAAAAGTATCTGCTTACAGACGAGAGGGAGAATCGAAACAGAAGGAACAACGAGGTAAAACAGAAGAGCACGAATGCGACAGCTGTAGAGCAAAGGAGAGAGTAAAGATGGGGTGCAGAATGGTGACGTCCTTTGGCGGGAAGCGAGCGAAACGGGCGGTAGCGGGCAATAGCGAGAGGTGGCAGAAAACGGAGCCCTCTTCAGCGACGCCGGCGGCCGCGGCCAGGCAGGCCCCGCTTTACGAGCGAGTTTGGCCATCCTCTCAAAGACGACGTGCGCAGTCGTTGATGAGATATTCTCTGCGTAAAGACGGGAAACGCCCGCTCGTCCGCTTCCCCTGTGCGGCAGAGCGCCGTCGAGGGACGGACGCGCCGCCGCCTCCACCACCACCACCACGACCACCTCGACACCGAGTCCGCTCTTATCGGCCTCTCCGTCGCCCCCCCACACGCCCCCCCCCCCCCCGCTTCAATCGGCGTCCCCGTCGTGTGAACTTTCCGCCATCGCTACCCCCCTCCCCATGACCCAACCGTTGGTGCATGCCGCCGCCGCCGCTGCCCCCAGCGCTCCGGCCCGGCCCTGCTTTCAGAGCGACGGCCTCCGCGGGGGGCGGGGGTCAAGGGGAAAGAGCAGACGCCCACCTTGAAAGAGTGTCGAGGACCTGCAAGAGATCATCCCTCCGAATCCATCCTGCCGCACACGCGGCTCGCTTCGAAGCGCGCCACTAACCACTTGAGGCCCTCTTTGATCTGCGCCTGTGGAGGAGAAGACGCCGTCACATATAAAAGTCCAACATCCTTTGGACGAAACGGAATTTAACTTTCGATGAACCTGCATGTTGACAAGCGTTTTTCCAGAGAACACTCCATAAGTCGCTTCTAATACTACCCATTACATGCATTTATAAACAGAAATTTCACACTGACGTTTGGATAAACCAGTGTGCTCCTTCGTTAATCTTCTGAAGCTACGAGTTAGTCGAATTTTTGATATGCCATTTACATTTCTTTTTATCCTTTTTGTCATTTTCTATTGATGCTTCTACATGTTCTGCTCTTTTTTATTTTTCAGTTACGTTTTCTTCTTCATTCTTCCCTTGTTTCTTCCCGTCTTCTCCCGATTGTTTATCTTCTCCTGACGAACTGACCTCCTTTTGCCTATAAATCCACGCTTTTCATTAAAGCTTTTGAAACTAAATGCCATAACACTCCGTTCACAAGTAAACGAATTGTTGTAGAAATAGGATAAGCAGTTCCAATGTTCTTCAATGTTGATGTTTTACCAATTTTTCATGTTCTTTCATAACACCCCCTCGCAGATATAGTGAATATTAAGATCCACTAATGCCGGAGCACAAAAAACTAACAACCAGATGCCAGCACCCTAAGCTACTACATTCACACACACTTACCAAGGCGGAAACACATGTCTCTTGCGGCATGATCCATGTACGTCTGGTCGGCGTTCATCTGCTTGCACTGGGCCGTCCCACGCTCACAACGCACACATCTCCCACGCACACTACACATATCCTCTCGAGCGGGCCTACCTCGAGGCCTCCGCCCAGACGCCGGCGGCGGCGGCGGCGGAAGCGGAGGGGGCGGCGGCAGGGCGGGCAGCGGAGATCGCGGGGGCGGCTAAGCAAAGGCGGTGGCGCGGGCAGGGAGGGCGGTGCGGTGCCAACAGCGGAGGCGTAGAAGGTGGATGGGTGGAGGTAGAGGAGCTGAAGGAGGTAGAGAAGGCAAAGGAAGAGAAGGGGGAAAGGAGAAGAGGAAAAAGAAGACGAGGAGAAAGCAAATGGGGGAAAAGGATGAAGATCGAGGACGAGAAGGTAGAGGAGAAGAAAGGAAGAGGGAGAAAGCAGAGGAAGGTGGTGGATAATGCAGAGGAGGCGAACAGGCGACGGGGAGAAGACGGGTCGGGGGCGGGGGTGGGAGCAGGGGCGGGCGCGCCTGCGGGGCGGACAAGCTTCGAGCGGCGGGCGGCGGCGGTGGGTCGACGGGCATCGACCGCTCCTAGGCGGCCGTCTGTCTCCGTTTTAGATGTCATTAAGATGGCCATGGTGCCTGGCTTACATCTAATTACGCCCCGCGCGCGTACGAGCACGCATCGCTCGCCAGGCCCGTATTACGGCGCGGCGCCCGGGGCGACGCAGCAGATAACACACGGGGGCGGCGGCCGCCCGCCCAACGCCTTGTTTCGCGCCCCGACGCTAAGCCCTGCCAGCGCGCACTCTGGCCACTCGCGAGGGAGGCCGCCCCGATCTCACTCACTCACGATCACGCAGTCGAGCCCCCTCGTGGGGAACGATCGGTTTTGTTGAACGTGCAAATTCAGGGTATTTGGGGAAGGTGAGGCTCATAATTCTTCTCAGCCGGAAGACACTTAAGAGCGCCATATAACGGCTTTATTACTCACACTCATCCGGCATACTTAGGAAAACATTTTCAACGTCGGTATAAGCAAAATTGTGAAGTCAGCTTTTGGTTGGTTCCATTTAACCAATTGGAGATGCAACTTTTGAAATATAGTGAATTCGGGCTATTCTGCTGATTGAATTTATGTTCACTTCGAAATACAACGGGTCTGAAATAACTCAATAATTTTACTACTTCTAAATATGTTGCCAAACAAATACAGACTATAATAAGACAACTTGAAATACTCCAATAACAATTGGGAAGGCGACATTAAAAAATTGAAATGCGTAGGTTTTATTATTTATTATAAAAAAATTGATGTATAACAGATTTAGTACAGTCTAAGCATACAAATCGCAACAGAAAGGTCTCCACGAAAAAACGAGTTTGATGATAATGCACACGTGCATTATCTTCATTAAAGCATACATATAACGCCCAATTTGCTTGATATACGTTCAAGAAACTGGATCCTGTCTTAAACGTCCGCAATGTTTTATTACTACTACAAAATTTCATTAACAGGCCAAGAGAATACTTGTTAGAGGCCCCTTTTAACAAAACTATCTTGGAAGTACGACCAGAAAATTTAGAGATGTATATACGTTTGCGTGCACGCAACGCAGCAGGACGCGATGCGAACAACACGGCCTGCCGCGCCGTCACACATACAGTCACTCATATACATCCACATATTGTCTGTGATCCGTAGGCGTATCCTGCAACGACCCAGCCCTAGACACTACCCGTCGTGCTCCACCTGCCAACGCCCACCCGAAGAAGTCTCCGCCCCTTTACGCCTACACACCTACGCCTCCAACGTCTGCAGCCCTCTCTTCTCGTCACACTGTAGTAGTCACAGATACAGACAATACCGGAAGTCTAATAGTGTAGCTTCAGCATTCTGCCTCTGGAGGTCAGAACAGAATTTAAATTCTTCAACATCAATGAGAAGTATGTGGTGGACATTGTGAGGTTATCCCAAGTTTTTCATGATTCCCCTGACTGTCTTCAGATCATTTCTCTGTCACCATTCAAAAGTATAATTAAAGCTCATTAAAGCATAAACCATCCTGTAGAACAAACAAAATTAAAATGTCTACGAACCACGTTCAGATAGCCCCTACCCACTTTCTCTTATTTGTTATCGGCAGTGTTCGTACCATTTACGGATAACGTCCAGTAAGAATAAGGTTTACAACTCAACGTAGATCCTTTTATTTCAGCAGACCAGTGAGTCATACAATCCCACAAAACAAGTGAAAAAAACTCGTACATAGTTACAATACTATTATGCTTTTGCTTTTATGTTACAAATAGTACCATATCACATAGTACACAAAATACTTAATAAACTAATCTGCTACAATTTTTCACCTGAACCTCAACTAACGTTCAACCAATAAGCATTTCGAAGCAACCACACAAACCTGGTATCACTCACCCACAGAGTTTGGAGGCCCAGGACGTCCGCCGTCCTCCTCCCACCCGCCATCCATCACCCCGCCGGCGGCCTCCACACACGGCGGCCCCGCCCACCTCGTCGCGTGCGCTCATCCTTCGACTCCTCAGCGCAGGGCACGCCCGCCGCCCCCGCCCGCCCGTTCGTCATCCAATTACACGCACCCGTTCGGGCGCGTGCTTTATTCGCGAGAGTTGCCAACCGGTCCCCGGAAGAAAGGAGACGAAGGGCTCCAAATTACCCGCCGCCGCCGGATGCATCACTCCGGGGATCGCGGGCGCGCCACGGGCAGACGGTTCCTTTGCATAAAAATGGCGTCAAAAGGCGCAACATGCCACCGCCCGAGTTGTTCGAGCAGATTCGTTGCGGTGCTTGGGGTGCGGCGGGGCGCCCGCCTGTTATCGCTGCAACGATCGGCTGCGCAGTCACCAGGCCTTTGTACGCAGGGGTGAATAAAAGTGAGTGAATAAGAATTTTGTGTTTTCACGCACATCAACTGTAGAGGGAGGTACTCAACGAAGGGACCACTTTGACTGGTCGAAAACAAATAAACGTCATGCTGGACGATGACATAAGAGATAGTATTAAGCCATTTACAAATGACCTAACTGTAAACGAGCGCACTGACAAAATGAGTGCCTGAACGTAACTTGCAGTTAGCAAGCAAAGGCCAATTAGTACCTGTCAATGAGGTGTATTTTTATAGTAATATTTCTATTATTTGGTTATTATGCCCGAGAGCATTGGGCGAGTTACACTAGGGTGTTCCTCCCGCGTTGGAATGTAAGATCCGGCGCCGACGTACACATCGACTTCCGAGTTTTCCCTTTTCAAGTTTCTTCTCCCGCAGGGCACTGCCCCAGCTAGTAAGAGCTGTAAGCTCTCGACATGTGTGTTAGCGTAGTGTGTGGAATTGTAAGAAAGAACAAGGATAAGGAAGTGATAATAGCGCGTGGTAAATGGTCCGTTTGTGCTGTTCTGACATTCCCCTCGTATTAATCGGGAAAAGTTTGGAAGACAATGGATCAGAGCATCGGCTGAAATCACGAAAACTGCTACACGTAGAGCAAAATTGCACGCAGGGTGATCACACGAAATACTTTCATTGTATATAAAATACGAATATCAGTTACAAGAGTCCATTTCTGAAAAGACCCATAATTGTCTATTTAAAATTTCTAAAAGCCCTAGTATGTTGCTGAAGGTAATGTAACCAAATTATTCTTAAAAAATAATGACAATGTTAGGATTAGCAATTATTAAGTCAATTATGTATATCCGAAAATGCGACAATAAAATACTTCAAGAACAAGCAAATTACAAACGTAAATTAGCACATGCACTAGAAAACCTATTCACAGTTTGTCAAAATTATATTGTAGTATTGTCATAAGACGTACAACAATTAATGGACATCACAATATTCTCAATCAGAATTCTTGTATCTTCCTGCAAACAAAATTTAGTGGGACAAAACTTACCACCAAATTTAAACTCAATTATTAAATCCACTTTAAATAATTATTCTAAAAAAACAATTTTTTGATAAAAAGCATCAAAACTCTTGCAGAAAACGTTCAAAACTTTGCCTTTTCTGTGAATGCGTTAATTTTTCTTACAATTAAATTAGGAATGAATTGAATTCAATTAGAATGGATTGGAGTGGAAATATTTGGGTGAACGACCGACTCCTGTTGCATGGTGGTCACCCCACCCGCGCAGCCCCATGGCCCGTCACGTGAATCGCCGAGGAAGGAAGGCCCTTGCAGGTGGTCCACGTTCTTTGTGCATAATGGCAGCGTTTTCAAAGAGAAACGCGTTAATAGAGCACGTGTGGCAGAGCACATAGAGTAATTTTCATTGTTCCATCTCGATCCGTATGAAGGAGCCGTTCCTTTGATGTCGCTCAGAGGGCAGAACTAAAGAGCATATTGTGAACGTATCAAAACCGCAGACAAGCTCTACAACTATTCTCCGCAATGATTGATGACGTCGTATATCATTACTATTAACGGTGAGCAAAATAGATTTGTCTAAAAAAACGGCATTAATTTATACACTGAAGAACGCACTAATGTTCTAGATAATCTAACACATTAAATAATTGTAAAGATTTGTTAGACAAGAGTTGATGCTCAGTGCCCAAATCGAATTTAAATGCTGCTAATAAGTTTCCAATCGTCAAAAAGTTGTATGTCAATTTTCAGACGAGAGGTTCTATTAGATTATTATTGTGAATAAGAACTAGGTGAACGAGTACTTACTACATTCATTGCTAAATCGAAACGTTAATATTTATGTGTAAGACTATATCTCAAGAGCTAAAATATGAATTTGCAAATACGTTCTACAACTGGAGGCAGATAAAACGTTACGTACTTCAATCACTACTTTTGAGAAAGTAAACATAAATTAGCACCAGCGTCTCATTTTATTTCAACTATGAGTGTGTTTCTTTATACAAAAATTACTATTTATTTTTGTGTAACGTCTTTTTGCCATTAAAAGTCGGTCTATTTTTTAAAACCCTATTAATGTACTATAATGAAATTTACAAAGTTTCGTTCTGCCCTTTAGATCTATATGAAGTTAAAACACTGTTAGTAGAACGAAAAACAAATACCTAAACACATTAAAACTCTGAATAAGTTAAAATACAAAATTAAAACGAGTATAAATTCGTTTCAAACCGCTACCGCCTTATTTTTTGAGAAAACAAAATAACGTTAATTATTGCGCGTAACGTGCATGATCACAGTTTTACACGATCAAAAGGAGGAACGAACCTTTCTAAATCACTTTTTAGATCAATTGTCTTAATTAAAAGGCCCACTGATCAGCGTGCTCGCTTTCCATAACGCGACCCAGGGTTCGATTCCCGGTCGGGGTAGATAGATAGATAGATTTAAATAAGTTCGCTTTGAAAAAATGCTCGGTGGCAAACATTATTACAACTAGATATACGACAATTACAAAACTATTACGAATATTTACAAATATAATTACAATTAGAATTGGGTACATTCTAGTGTGCTCATTCCTTGCAATCTCCCAGTATCTGTTTCTGTGTGACGATGGGAAGATCACTTCTCAGGTTGAGAAGACCAGAACACGGCGTAGGGATATCTATGTCCTAACCACACGTACTAAAGGGTACGTAACCCATGGCCACGAGGCCGGGACGCTGCCGATAGGCCATGGTCTCGTCAGAGACTGTCGCGCCAGTACAGACAGACTCAATAAAAAGTTGTGATCTGGGCTGTCCGGGTGACGTCGCGTCGAAGGCTGGGGTGCCGACGTTTCGACCGACATATCGCGGTCCTCTTCAGGGCTGTACTCAATAAAAAGTTTTAAAAATTACTATTATTCAGCCGTTATTTCAATTGTTTCCTTTTCAGTGTGGAAGAGCAGGTACTTGACCAAAACGATTCGCCCAATCGCGCCACGTGAGGGCGCCGTCGCAGGACCACGCGGGCGCTCCCCCCCTCCCGCCCCGCCGCGCCGCAACCAAGCAGCCGCGATCGATTTCACGGCGACGCTACAACCGGTTATCCGCATCCCATGCAAATCGGCAGCCATCGGCAATTTCCGGGCGCCGCCGACGATGATTTACCGGCGATTGGATGGCGACATCGCGCTTGCCGCCGGCACCGCACGCTCGCTGCTTGAAACCGTGATTCTTCACGGGCATATGGTGCTGCAGCGCGATAAGTGCATTTAATGCGAAGTCAAGCCGTAATGGCCAATGTGCTAGTAATGATATCACGTTTCAAGTCCTCTTAACAGTACTCATTTGAAAGTTGCTCTTTTCCCAGATGAGTATACAGACGGATGAATCAGAATGCCCTAGAAACAAAGAGTTCCAAAAAAATGGGAAGTGGGAAGTCATGAAAGCGGAAGTATACTTTAGACGCATTCTTTGAAATGACACACAAACTTACTCAAATTGGGTGGTCTTGGATACAATGAGACAGAAGAACTGAGGATTTGCAACCATTAAAAAACTTTTCCCTCAGACACAACTGCTCTTGACATTTGTTTTCTTTCCGGAGGCTCTTCCCAGCTTTTCAGGAGATGCCTATTTCGGCTATCCGCGCCGGGTACACATTATGTCCCTCATCGGGACACATTAATATTTTACACTAGACACACGTGCCAGGCTCCTCGGTCTGCGGTCAGCAGACATGCATGGCCTTCCGCGACAACATGTACATGAAAGATAAGTGACAACCATGCCCACAGCGGGACTCGAACCCGCAAGCGATCGAGGCGCTGAGTCGGCACACGCTGTAGCCACGTCAGCAATCCAAGTCGGGACAATTGCTTTTGATAGCTGTTTTAATAATTTCCAGTGCGCACAGAAAGTGAAAGAAAACGACGCAGCCTCCAGCCACCTGAGAGGTGTTAGATTCCCATGAACTCAGGGAAAACCCAAAAGGAATGAAAGTTTTGATTTGAACTTCTTCTTCTTTCTAGGGTTTTTATCCAGCCGACAGCCGGTTACCCTTTGCGTCCCGATGGGAAGCATATTCGACCATACACTAGACACCAACACATTTGCGGGCTCTTCTGATTCGGGGTCAGCAGAACGCGAGGCCCTCCGCGACAACACATACATACAAAGACATACAGGGACAAACAACCATGCCCAAGGCGGGACTCGAACCCGCGACCCTTCGCACCGAAGCGCGGAGTCGGTACTCGCTCTTAGCCACCTCGGCCACCCAGGTCGGCTTGATTTGAACTAAAAAATGCAAATATTTTGTGTTATTCCATATACCCTTATACTGCACCTACCGGCTGAATTATCACAATCAGTGCGTCAATGCTTACTACACAACTTGCAAAGTGGACGTCATGCGACAGCATGGCTCCAAGTAAGAGATCGCCTTTAAATATTTCGTATCTACATACTGCGTTACGGAGCAGCAGCGTGTTTGTTGATACAGACCACGAGTTATTACTATTGCTCCTCCAATTGCGATTTACAGGCAAACCGTGCAAGCAAAACAAACCGCATACGAGACTGTTACGGCCGTACCATTGCCGTCAGATTCCACCAACTATTTTCTCATCACGCGCAAAATTCCAATTAAACGGGCGCGGACCTACAAGCTATTCGTCCTGTGATCTTCACTCATAAATTAAGGCATTCAATTGCACACCTTCTAAGAATTAATTTTCCAAACGATTCGCTCAAAATTTCAGCGAATCCGACGCAAATTTTCGAACCCGCTTTGTCCGCCGAGATTGAAATGTCGCGCCATCGCAATGCGGCCGGCGAGCGTCGCGGCGCGTCGCGGCGCCTCCGCCACATACCTGAAACTGGGCGGGCGCTATGGGCGGTCGGCGCCGCCCGCGCCGCCCGCGCCGCCGCTCGATGCCCAATTCGTCAACGGGCCACCACCGCTCGCTCGCGCAAATTAACGGCTCTTCTGAGAAACGTCGCGCAGTTGGTTTTCAGCGGTGATTCTCGGAACGATTCCCAAACCCAATTACCGGGAAAGCAACGAAGATGTACAAAAATCAGTCGCGGAGAATAACTCGCATAAATTCGGGCGGTGAAGTTCATTAAATTTTTAATAAATTGTACTCGTAGTACGAAGCCAGTTAGTTTCCGAAAGGGTGCCATGTAGTTGTATCAGCACTAGGGAGTTTCATCTGGAGGTATAAATAATGCGGAAGTTGAGTGTTTCATTATAATTGATGGAGCTATTAAAAAGTCAACACATCCAGAAAAAGGATTGGTGCTGGAAGAAAGAATAGTCTATGAGCACTATTGAGAAAATGTGGAAACAGGAGAAAAGCTGTATTTCTGAGTGAACTATTAATTTGGGGGGAACTGTAAGACTCATTTTTTGTAGGTACAAAAATATTTCAAGGAGGAGGATGATGTGCCCATGAGCATTCACATCAAAAATCCATATCTAACTAGATACCAAAGCAAGTACCTAAAGCAAAAAACGACAACAACAACAAGAACAACAACAACAAGCAAACAACAACACTAAACGGCATGACCAACTGAATTAACTACACCGATCTGAATGCAGTGTCAGGATATTGCAAATTCAGCACACCGATTACGGTTTTCTTTTTCACATCCACCTACCAGCCAATCACCCGTCGCTCACCCAGACCCTGCACCTCTCGCAAGTCATCGAAATAGATCAAGCCGACTTGTCTCCCAACGTCCGGGCGCCCTTTTCTCTAATAAACTCCGTTTCAAACGTCACATAATACCATCCCGCGGCGCTGCGAACCGTCACACCCGTTCCCGCAGCACGGTTCGCAAAAGCCCACCCACCCGCTTCTTCCTTTTTTTATTACCCTCTTCCATCTCTCCCTCTCCTTCCTCGCTTTGCCTGCTCCGTCTCCGGACAGGAGCCGCGAGCGCGCGTGGTTTACATGTGAAAGGAGCGCCTGACAATGATGAACGATCAGCGGGAAGATTTTTCGGCTCGCAGGAAGCGGCGGTCGCCGCCACCGCCGCCGCCGCCCCGCGCTGCGCCGTCTAATTCTGTTGCGACTGCAGCGCCCTTGAGGCCCTCGCCGCAATGTGGCTGACACCGCGTGAAAGTGTTCAGTTGAAAAGCAGCGGAGCAGACCTGGATGGCCGAGGTCGTTATGGGCGGGTACGAACTCAACACCTGGGTTCGAAGCGTCTGGAGTTGACCGTTACACCGGCCGTATTAGCTTTTCGTCTTCCATTGTCGGGGTTCACATCCCGGTAGATAATGTGGAATTTATGGTACGCAACGCGGGTTTGCGGAAGATTTTCTACGTGTTCACCCGTTTCCTCTAAATCACATTACGCTCGTTTTATCATTGCTTCATCACTATTCATTCCATTTGCATCAGTATCATCTACTCATCTCCATCCCTTTCAGACGCCTCGAGGGCTATGGTACATGGAATCGAAGCAAGATTTGAAAAGTCGCGGGTTCGAATCCTTCCATAAGCATGCACGTTCGTCTCTTATCTATAGTGTATGCATATCTTTTACACCTAAAGGTCACCCCATAGAGTACCAGAACTTGCGTGGTCGTTTCTAAGAATCACTTTTTAGATGGTTGCTCAGAACGATTTCCCCGCCGGGTGGAGCCGGCTCTGCCTCGTAGTGCAGCCATCCTGGTACTTCGTAGGTTCCCCCATTTGATCGCTTAGTGTAATCTCGCTGTCCCTTAAAAGCGCAGCCCTTGGGCCCCTCTGAGCTTGGTCCGGAATGGCCACACGTCATATTTTGTGTGAGATATCCCAGGTGGACCGTGCGTTCTGCTCTCACCGATTCGTGGAGACTTCAGGAGTGTAAGTCTCTGGTAAATATGCACCTTAAGTGTTTCAGATGAGAAATGGCTTCAGCTGAAAAATGGCCGAAGAAAAAACAGAAGTCTCATGTTTAAACGGTGAGGGCAGAACAATAACAGCCTTGAGCTCGCAGAGGAGTTTGGGAACACTGCAGGGTGATTCTTTAGCGGCAACGGAGTGCGATTGCTGCCACGTAAACGCGCACAGCATTGATAAAAAGATCGCTACATTAACAGCACACTAAAAGCAAAAGCTGCTTCCACTCATCGAGCGAAACGACGGGAACAGCTTCAGATTTTATTAGCAATTAGAACGAAGTGAAAGATACATGAAACGCATCTGTTGAAATATTTAAAATAACCTACGAGAGAAAGGTGGAGAACACGGTTGCAGATCTGTTAATGCAATGTTGATGTTCTCTGTTGCGCCCCCACGTGTTTTAACTGTAGTGTTCTCAACTTTAATTGCACGCGAACATCCTGTTACAGCGTTCAGACCGTGTACCTGAAGCTTTGATACTGCTAATGTTATATAATGTTATACCGCTCACCTGTCAATCGAAATTACTTATCACTTATATTCTTACCTTCATCGTCTTAAAACTAGCTTTCATATCGTATGTATTTAACACATATATTTCCTGAGGATTGAAAACTGAACAAAAGTCAAAATTGGAAACGTAGTTTACAATTGAAGTTCTCCTTTACTTTCTTTTCCTTCACATGTACGTGAGCAACGGAAATTTGACGCAGTTTCAATTTAATGCAAAGAATTTTTATCTCTGGAATCATTCCAAATAGAGTGAAAATATTGCCCGAATGTTCAATACAAAATAAAAAACCAAGTCACTTTTTAGGCTCGATTCGAGATGTATTGCATTACTGACGTACGTTTCAGTTGTCAACACTCCTATTAAAGTTACTTTGGATTAGAAGTTATGTCCACCTCCCTTTCCACCACTGAGACTCAGCCATGATTTCCATATCTACTTTAGTCTTCGTTTTACTTCCTCCAACGTAGAACAAACAGCTTGGAAGCGCCCGAATAAATCTTTAATATAAGCTCTCACTGAGCTCCATGCGGTGCTGACTGCCATTTCATAGAGACTTATGTAACACACCTCCGCGAACATCTGGTTGGGGGGGGGAGTAATTTAATAGGACATTGTATGCTTTTCTTTGTTAAACATTCCCTCCGTTTTTGATCTCTCGCCTTTGTTGGGTGTACAAAAGTAATCATTGTACACGAAATTTTATGCAAACCATTTTAAAAATCAAAGTTTAAAAAATACGAATTCAGCTACATTAAATACAGGATAATAATAACAAAACAACAGAGTATGCAAAAATAATAAACAGACACCCCTCTTATCTCCCCTCTTGTGGCCAATCGATTGCCTTGAAGTACAGGTAAGTAATTCTCTTTGCCTTCGTTATGAAGTTGTCTGTTGAAGCATACATGTTCTAGTTAATTTCAAAGTATTTGCACATCAAAAGTTTTCGCAAAGTATACCACGAAAACGCTTCTTATTGAGCCAGTATGACTAAGAAATACAAGTATACGTTTCGTCGCTAACTTTCCAGTACTTAATGTTGGTGAGATACACAAATATCCTATTTCGTAACGTCATTATCAAATGTGTTCACATTGGTTTTTGTTCAACACATAACCCTACTACAACTGAACTTCAGATGAGATTTTTCTAATCATAAGGACGAATATCTAAGAATTACTCATCATCATTTCTACCTATACCTCCGGTACCTAATTTCGGTACAAAAATTTACTAAATAATCCAATAACATACACTTACAAAACTGAACTAAATATTTGGCTTCATAAAGATTCAGCGAATACATTATTTAATTATTACATTAATTTAATTATACATTATTTTATTTTATAACGAGTATTGAATTCGAATAGGTTGTATGAACTCTCACAAGTGCAATGTGTACGTTGAAAAGTACAGTAAAATGTATAACAGAAGTACAACTGACTGTTCCACTGATAAGAACGAATAATATTTTGATAAAAGGGTCGCTTGACAGGCTATTGATGACGCACAATCTTTGAAAGATTAAGCACAAACTGCTCTGTGTGCGTATGTGTGAGTGTGTTGTGTGCGATATAAGATATATTTTAGATATCTATTAGAGAAAGGTAGTTAGTTAGTTAATCGCAGATCGCGCGGTCCATGGCCCGTTTGGTAGGGTACTGCTCCGGCATTCGCCTAGTGTTGATCGGAGAAACCATGAAAAACTACCGATCAGATCAGCCGGCCAATAGAATTCTCCTCCAGACAGCGACTGAATTCGACCTAGTTGGAAAGCTAGTGTCGAAAATCCCGCCGCCGTCAGGACTCGAACCTAGGACCTCCCGGTCAGTGCGCAATAGAAAACAAGCAAGGCTGCAACTACACTACTTAAGCGTGAAGGAGAAGAAGAAATATTTTGAGCCCGTCAGGAGCATCTACACCGCAGAGAATGAAGGCAGTTGCGCCGCGAGTGGCAGCGGGGAGGCAACGGCCGTCCGGTCCAGCCTTGGTCCTGGCGGCGGCGTCGGCGGCATTCTTGGCGTCGGCGTCTCGGCCAACGGCGGCATATCGCGAATATTTGCTGCCCTGTTTTCCGACCGCGAGTCCGTCTCGTAATTGCCCGCAAAGGTCAGGATCGACCGACTTCGCCGTCGCGTCGGCAGGACGAGGACGCCGTCCGGGCCGGCGAAGCCACCTGGCCAGGATGCACAAGCGGCTCTCCGATGCGGCGATGCGGGTCTCCGCACGACGCGTGGCGCAAAACTCGCTTTCGGTGGCGTGATGGCGAGTCGCAAGCAACAAAGCGAGCACGTGAAACGTGTGCTTGAAACTTGGGAATTCTTTTGACAATCTTTTGCAATTTTAAGACAGGAAGATGCTAATCTACAGGTACTGCTACTATCTCAACCTAAGGGTTTGTCACAGAGGCACGCAATAAAAACATTATCATCAGGTTTTTCGGGTTAGGTTTGTGGATTTATCTGAAGTCGTGAACTGAAAAGCGATGCATTTTTCGACATTAGTTGCAGTTTATTTTAGACGAATCTGCAGCCCGCTAGATAAGGAGCTTGTGAGAGTAGCCTAGATAAAAGGAGTAATGAAACTCAGAAATTCATTACATGAATCATCACTAAACCGGCTCGTGACCAAAGACCGGAAAAAAATAAGACAGTTTTTTTTACTAGCGTAACTAGAATACCTGTGTTCTTACAGGTCTCGACCAACACGATACATCCAAAGATAGATATAAAAACGACACTGATTTTCCTTTAAGAGAAACCTCTACGACATAAACTAGTTGGTTCCGCTTTATAATGCCCACCGTCGACAATGCAATTAACATTTCTAGACAAACCAGAATATCACCTACAATCAGACACGCCAGGTACCTAGTGGCGTTGCTTCTAAAATAGAGAAGCAGTATTAACGTACTGCATTACATTCCACGCCTTTCTTACTCCAAAGAGCACTTTAACGAAAAATTAAGCAGAAATTATTCTTCGCTAAATATTTTATCACTGAAAAAACAGGCGAAATCTGATGCTAACTCTCTCACCTGAACCATAGAAAAATAAATGTAATCAAAAAGAACTAATTATAGTTTAATTCAAAATGTTACGTTCAGAATGGTAACAGGACAGCACACGTTGACAAGAACACATATTGACCCTATTTCATTATTTTTTTAAAATTTCTTAATCGATCAGTTTTCCGAGTGTAAGGCACAGTGGCAAAGAGGAGCTTTCCCATAGGTTACTATTAGGGACAGGACAATTATGCCGATGTTTTCGAAACATTGATGTATTGAAGCCTAGGTTTTTTTTAATATCGATGTTTTCTGCTCGATTTAATATCGGTGTTTTCACATGTTGGATGTTTTGTTCGTGAATGAAAAATCCTCCTAATGACAATTTTTGCAAAACTTAAAATATGACCTAATAACTGCTGGCACAACCGTCAGTTTGGCAACATCGATGCCGCTTCACTAGTTGCACCGGGTCCGGGCAGTCGGAGGCGGCGTGCGCCGCAACCAATGGCGCAACGACCAAGAGTGGCCGCGCCTAACGCCGCGCGAGAAATCGTTACGTTTCGTGACGCACATTGAGCGCGTGTCACGCTCAGAATCGCATGAAATGATTTCCGGCCTCTCCCGCACAAGTGCTGCCTCGCGATGACTGCTCCGTCGCCCTAACTAGGACTCTCCAAACGACTAATCGATGCTTCATGAGACACGTCCGTTAGGTACACATTTGAGTGGAGTCCGTACACGGGGTAATTCACGACGATTAACAGCAAAAAAAGAAATTGGTCTCTAAGTTACCAAATAAATCTTCATATTTACGATTTATATTAACGTAAAAAAAAGTAAAAATGTATGTGACGTTTGGAAACGAGAAAATGCAACATTTAGTTTTTCATCAGTAAAGAAAACCAAGGGACTATCTAAGCTTTTTCTCAATGGATCGTGTTTCAAAATTATCATTTCTCCTTACCCTTGATCTCAGAATTTAATTTCATTTAACTTTCATCTAAAAACATTGTAAATCATATTATCTCACTTCGGCTTGGCTGGTTGGGACACTTACGTCGAACGCAAGAAGAAATAATGGTCAAGAAGATTTATAATTGGCACCCGATTGCAGCAAGAAAGAAAGAGAGACCGACAATCAGATGGAAAGATTGGACAATCAGATGTTATGAAGGACATTAAAAGACTAGGGATTAGGAATTGACGGGGTTCAAGATAGCGGAAATGGAAGGCGTTTGGAGAAGGCCAAGACATTCAAGAGAATGTTGTAGCGCCTTAGAAGAAGAAGAAGAAGAAGAAGAAGAAGAAGAAGAAGAAGAAGAAGGCGCACTCCGTAATATTTTATGCCAGAATTTACACGGACTACAATGGATTTGTGTGCTCGCTTGTGGCCACTTTTTTTCGTTTTTGCTCCATAGTTGATCTTTGTACCATTCATACACAATACATTGTTAAGACTAGGTACTCGACGACTTCGACGATATGAAGACTGCCAATCGACTTGGGTACTTTAAAGTACAATGTTTCTCGTTTCGCTTCATTTATAATACGAATAAAATAATAAAAAGTATTTTACAACCATACTATCAAATGAAAAGACAGAGTATTAATCACACAACACAAAAACAAAGCCGCAGTATTCTTGCTGAGCGTTTCATTACAGACAGTGAGGGTACAACTACAATCATTTCACGTGAGTGACTTTCAAGCAATGTACTGTCTTCCCGTCGGGCACAAAGACCCCAACTTCCCAGCTCCTCCGCGGTCTTCTCGGCCTGCGGTCTCCCTCCCGGGCGGTCCGTTAACAATTCATCAGCGCCGGCGGCGGCGGCGGCGGCGGCGCCTGCGTGGGCGGCGTGGGCGAGCGGAGGCGCCCGCAGCCCGCAGGGGGAGACGCTGATCCCGTATTTATAGGCGCGTTTAATTGGCGGCGGAGGCGGGAGCCTTCCACTTGCTAATGCCTCTAATGGAGACAGCGGCACCCAATTAGCCGCGGCGAACGCCGGGGCGTCCCGTCACTCCGCCGGCTCCGCCCCCCGCCTTCGCCCGCCACCGCCAGTCTATCGCGACTTTAAATTCAATATCAGCACCCGGCCGGCAGACTCTACCGCTGTCACCGCGCTCGCCGCGGCCGTTGCCTCGACCGACCGCTCCCGCCGCCCCCGACTCCGCCACGCCACCGCCGCCGAAGCCGTCTCTTCGCCGCAGACCTTCCCTGCTTAATTTGTTCCGTCGTTTGCCACCCACACATGCGGCTGAGAATCGGTTTTAAACTCGGGTGGCTTTTCCCTACACCTCCAGGATTTGCTGCTGACCGCAGTGAGGCGACCAGGTCGATGCGGCTCTTTCGCATTGGTTGATACGACGAGGAGTGCCCCAAGGACCGACTTAATTTACAAGCGATTCTTTCCCAAAGTCTTCAAATTGATTTCAGTTAATAACAAATACTTCCAAAAGTATCAATACCAATTTAAATCATATAATAAATTAATGTAAAAAGATCAACAAGAAATTAACATTAACGTAATTTCAAATGTATCAATTGTGATGAATCAACCAAGAGACCACCAAGCCAAGAACTTTTTACGGAGACTTAATTGTCTTCTCGTTCAATTTGTACCAATGATACTCATTTTCTATTCAAATTACTTCACTCAAAGAAGAAAACACTATTGTACATTTTGGGCAATTTCGACCAGTATGCTGCTTCCAGCTTCATCGCCAAAGGAAACGGGATTATATTCCGTTACGTAAAATTTCAATTTTATTTGTTCCCTCAACCTGAGCAAACGACCGACCTTTTCTTCTTCTTTTGAGAAGCCACGGCCAAGAAAAACGTTACTACAAAATGCAGGTTTTGCCCAGTTCCCCCTTCAATGGAAATACATCGTTTACCTCCATACATGTATGCACACCACCTCCAAAAAATCCAAGATTACGATCAGGTTTGGAACAACACCACCCAACCCCCACCGCCCAAGAACGCTGTGAGAAGCACCCCACGAACGCCGCGCATCGCCTTTTATTTTTTTTCCACAGATGCGCTAAAAAGGAGAAGCGGCCGGCAGTTGCAGGCGTATTCACCGCATTCACTGGGACGGGGCCTTAATACATCCTCCTGTCAGCCGGATAGTACAGACGTGCCGGTTCTCGCCGGGGTTCGAACCCCGAGCGGTCCGGTTCCACGGGGGCTTCCCACGACGCGAAGAGCCTCCTCGGACCGCAGCGGTTTCTGAACCCCGGACTGCAGCCTCCTCCCCCCCTTGGGGTCGCAGCGACGCCGCCGCGACTGAACAAACACACGTGTGCCGTGACGTCGGAGGACGTCATGCGCTCGGCGGGGGATAACGGGCGACGCGATTGCAAAAATGTCGCATGCCCCCGACGGAATGGTTGCCGCCGACAGGATGCCATCGTCTTTTTGAAGCGTCTCCGGCCTCTTTTCCACAGGCCGATTCAACTGTCAGTTCACTCGCGCCAACCGGCGACGTACATATTCGGAGCGCGATGTCATAAATCACACTGCACGTTACCAGTAGAAATTAGATCCACTGCATTCGATTATGGACGCTGCCTCAGGTAGTCGTGAGCATTCAGGGCGTTGGGAAATAAGTCTAGTAGATTTCATTCCGTTCTAGAAACGAAACTTTCTAATTGTACTTTAAAGCACACACGAATAAGAATAAGAACGATAAAGTGGATCACGAAATTTAAGAATATATTCATAAGTCAATAACAGAGTATTTAAAAAGACTTAAAAACTGCTTATTCTATGACCATGTTCATCAAAGATGCCGTATGTACGACATAAACGAATTATTAGGTAATACATTTCGATCAATACTGACGGCAAATTTAACAACAACAAAAAAAAACACCAACTGCAAGTCAAACCTTTGTACGATCGAGATGAGATGATCAGATTGAAGCCTCTTTGGTTCCAACCCGCAATGCCAACATAAGAATAATACAATTATCTACAGTAAAACTTGTTGGGAATGCAAAGCAACGTACATTTGAATAAAATACTTTCACTAGTCATTGATCTGCTACAAAAACGAGGGTAAAAGACGGCTATGGAGTATGATGCAATTGCTCTTTCGAAAAGTTCCACTAACTTTCTAGGAAAACAAAGAGAGCAAATACTCAGAGAGAACTTTGGAATTTACAGTATAAAAAACAAAAATATAGAAAATATGCAAATAACTCGAAGGATTATGTAATAATTTTTTTTAAAAAATGGATTGATTAACGATAAGCCACAGACTGGTCTAATGCCTGAGAGATGTAGACCAAAAGAGAGACAGAAAAAGAACACCTTCTATCACAATCATATCGTTGTCGCCCTAAACTAATTCGGCGAAAGAAACGTTCCTCAATCAGCCCCGACAAAGCAAACCAACCCCTGACTCCGCCTGGAGCAGCAACCGTCGCCCGGGCATCACTTGAAGAACGAGGAATCCAATCAAGGCCGCGTTGACTCACGCGGGCGCGCAATGGAGCACAGGAATCGAAGCCCTCATTAGCGGCGCGGGCACGGCATAGCGGCGGCGGAAGGCAGATGCCGACGCGCGGCGCGTATTTCATCGAAGCCCCGCAGCTTACTCTTTGTCGGCGCAGCCCGCGCCCGGCGCGCCAGGAATGTCCCTTGCGCTCGCTGCCCAATGCTCTCCAACCGCGCCGCGCCGCGCCGCCATCGCTCGAGCAGGACGCCATCAATCGCACACGCGGGGGCGCGGGCGAGGAAGACGACTTCGGTGGCGCAGGGTACGCACGAGACGAAAGGCCAATGCAGACGTATGACATTTGCTCTAGTTCGAGTACACATCTCTAGGTGTTTGGGGAGGTGGGTTATGTCTTCCAAGGCATCGACTCCCAATGAAATGATAGTTTGGCGCCCAAGCACTAAAATTACGTTTACGGTGAAGTCAATGGAACAGTAAAAACATAACTTTATTATTAATCAGTGAAAAACCTGCTGAAAAGTAGTGGAAACACTGTCATGCACATGAAATTTATTCGTTTGAAATAGGACATCCTCCTCGACCTATCTTCCAAGGAAATCATTTCGTTGTTCCAAGACAAAAAAAAACCCTCCAATATAATTTATATGCAGCTAATTATCAGGCCAATCTGTTTCCTTTTCAAAACAGAGGATGGGAGAACACATTAGAAAATTATTAAAAACAAGCACAACAGCAATTTCCAAAATAAAAACATCAAGAATAGATAAAGGAAGAGAAAACATAATTCCCTCACTAGAAACATCGAAAAAAAAAAAAAAAACAAAAAAATCAAATAAAAAACAAAACAACAATCCAATAAAAACAAAAGAAACAAAAATCAAAAATCAAATAAAAACAAAAGAAACAAAAATAAAAAATCAAATAAAAACAAAAGAAACAAAAATAAAAAATCAAATAAAAACAAAAGAAACAAAAAAAAAATCAAATAAAAACAAAAGAAACAAAAATAAAAAATCAAATAAAAACAAAAGAAACAAAAATAAAAAAATCAAATAAAAACAAAAGAAACAAAAATAAAAAATCAAATAAAAACAAAAGAAACAAAAATAAAAAATCAAATAAAAACAAAAGAAACAAAAATAAAAAATCAAAAAAAAACAAAAGAAACAAAAATAAAAAAATCAAATAAAACAAAAGAAACAAAAATAAAAAAATCAAATAAAAACAAAAGAAACAAAAATAAAAAAAATCAAATAAAAACAAAAGAAACAAGAATAAAAAAATCAAATAAAAACAAAAGAAACAAAAATAAAAAATCAAATAGACAAAACAAAAGAAACAAAACAAAACGAAGAACAGTCCGCGCCGACGCGGCAACGATACAATAGAGGTCACGCCGCGCCGCCGCCCTCGCGCACCGGGCGACGCGCGTTCGCGAAGCGCGCGCGCTCGAGCGGACCGGGCGGGGAGGAGGAAGTGCGTTAAATGTCAACCGCCATTGTGTGCCGGCGCGCGCACGTGTGCGTGCGCTTGTGTTTTGCGAACGGCGACATATCGCCGACGCCGCATCTCTAAGAAGCGCTTTATTATTCTCGCGAATGGCGGTCGCTGTGGAGGGGGAGCGACCGACAACATCGCCCGCCCGTCCGGTCGGCCGCGCGCGCCCCAGCCACGCGCTTTAATTGCAATTACGGATATTTATCTTCGGGGGAAGTACCCATTGTTTTACTTCTTATGAAGGAGTAACGCATGTCGCTCCAGGGTTCCTAAGCAGGGAAGAAAAAAACAGAATTGAGTAATATACGTCAAGCATGGGGCATGCATTCGAAATGAAAAATATTTGCATATCCGTTTTACTACATTGAAATATAGAAAAAGACCTAAAATACATAAAATAAACAAAACCTGTAAACCACGCTTAAACACTGAGATACACTGTTGTAAATTTCTTTTTATGGTGAATTTTCATGAAAGAAAGTTGAGAAAAGATTTTATAGTTCAAAGTAATAAAACCACGCACGGTACATTACGTTTTAATTCATTTGTATAAGATATCAGAACAAAAAGCTCTCGTACAAAAATATATTACACGGAATGAAAAATCATTCAATTTGTGTAACAGTGTATAACGAAACTGCACGAAGGACATTAGAACATTCTCGTTTTGTTCCGCTCTAGACCTTAGACTCAACTCAGAACTCCTGCACGTGTGCAGGACGGCACTCACTTGTTTCCGAATTCAATTCCAGAAGATCGTTAAGTAAAGAGTAAGTCATTATATGCAGAGCGTGCGCACTCGAGTGAGTAACTGTCCGAAAGTACTAAGTGGGTTGGAGAATTAAGGAGGTGCAGTAACGTAGCCTGTAGTGAGCTATGTTATCTGAAGGATTCCGAATAAATGTAGTACCACCTGATTAACGTCGGTTCCCTGGATAATTTTATTGTTATGCTCAATTGTTCCACACCTGGTTTCTTCAGAGTCTAAGAGATTCGTTATACGGTAGCACATCAATTTCCAAGTCACTCAAAAGAACGAAGATAACAATGTAAATCAAGTCTCTAATGAAAAAGAAACGATAATTTTCACGAAGTTTCAATATTTCAAAAATCATCATGATCCATAACGAAACACGTTAGAACTTATGAACCGGGCTCAATTCGCTAATACAAAGAGTTCAAACTCACATAGAATATACAGCCGTTATTTCTTTCTTACCATATTTTCTGTTTCTGCATACAGTGCATCAAAAGTGTTTCAAAACGTAGCAAAATAATTGGAAAATGCTTCCAGGAAAGAATTCTGCCGCACTTAACCTATCGTCAGACAAAGTATTCTAAATGGACTCAACATGCAACATGTGCATATTCATGGGACATTTTGGTATGGCGGGCCAGTGAATAAAGAAAATACACCTTTGAACGAAGTTCCGCCAAGAAGGAAACACGTGACAGATAATAATCAACACAGCACTGAACTACGAGAAGCATTGTGGAATTTCAGCTATTAAAGAAAATAGCTCTTTGGAATGCAATTCCTCTCGAAAGAATGTCTAAAGGATGGGTATCATTATTTAGGAACAATGCCGCCGGGAGAACATACAGAATACAAACAACGAAATGCAAAATGAACTCCGAATACGAAACAAGCAATTTTTCAACAATTTCGCTTTCCTATCGCACATTTTGAGCTATAATTAGAGGTTAATGAAGGTTTGCAAGTTAAAGAACATTACAACGGAAAGTAATATGAGATTCCAAGGTATATGCACCTTTCTCGAGATCAGAATATGGACATAAAAAACGTAATGTAGACTCTCATTTTCAACTGGAAGTTTGGTCGACTGATATTCAATAGCAAAAAAAGTTTTCCCAAGGAAAAAGGCGAATATAAAGGTCAGAGAATATCAATAAGAAGAAAATACTCAGCTTGCGCACCATGGGCATTATGTGTATTGTATTATAATGGAAATCATATTTGAATATTTTCACACAATATATTAACATACACTACCACAAAGGTCATTCTGATCGGTCCTGAAAGGTTGACAATGCAAGTACTTTCTTAACAATTGGCCTCCGAATACGAACTACTGAATTATGATCGTCAGTTCCTCAGCCTTTTCGGGAACGTCTGACTCGAATGATTTACACTAAAGTGAAATGGGTGATGACTGATGATGATGGAGCGGAGGTGGATTGGAAGGAGAAAGGGGAGAACCCCGAAAAAACTACCTCAAACCGGACCTCTAAATCCACCGCAAATTTCACATGATCGACCGGGATTTGATCTCCACCGTCTTCTTATAACCTTAATATACAACGAAAACACCGTTGTGCGAAAAGGGCAAAAGAGGAAAGATTCACAGAAAACAATCGTACAATCACGTTTCTTTCGATTTTACGTGAATTTCATTTCGCTGACTTCCTTAGAAAATATATTCTCAACCCACTACTACCAGTTGTTATATTCTGTGGCATAATGACGTAAATAACAATAGAAGGCCGACCCGGTGGCCGATGTCGCTAAGGCAGTAGTGTCGTAGCGATCTCGGACCGAAGGGTCGCGGGTTCGAGTCCCGCCTCAGGCATAGTTGTATTTGTGTTCGTCGTTTCAGCTCTTATCATCACCATATCGTTTCATCTTCATAGTTACTATAACGTTAGCTCCAATAATGGTCTCTAATGACCTAGATGTTGAAGCGACCTTAAATACCCCCCCGCAAATAGAAGCTAACCACTGGTTGCTATAATTGTGAAGTGTAGTTATGCGACGGAAAAAAGGGACCACTGGCGTGTGCGATACGGACCGGTGACTGTGAGAGGGCGGTGCGAACGACAAGAAAGATTTCTCTCGTTTACTCCAAGCGTTAGTTGAAGGGTTTTGAAAGGCGTTAAGTCAAGACATCGCAGGCACCACAGTAATTTTTATTTTTTCTCGCTTCATTCACGATCGAATGAACATCTAAGTAGGGCTGAAAGTAATACTCACGAAATGACTTTCACGTTAAATATATAACAATACAAATTTAGAGAAAATTTCATTTATTCCAATGCTGGAATACCTGGCAAAATATTTTAAACAAGAGGATATTTCTAATATTGCACACTAGAATTCCAACACATCACATCACATGCCATTTCATGCAGGACAGTATGAGCGCCTAGTTTATGAGACTAAAGAACTGACGAGCGAAATTCATGAAAACTCATTTTAATTTAGAAACAGTGCGACCTGTTTCTTACAATCGATCATCATTATAATCGAACGAACAACAATATTCAATCGCATTTCATCCCAAACAAACACTGGTCGTTGATTTGTATCGCAACCTCGTGCCACCGCTTCTAATCGTACATCGTCCAACTCAAAATTAATAAACCGAATATTTCACGTGACGTATCTCCATTCAATCGAAAACAGTCAATCCCGAACACTTTCGGTGCAGAGTGACAGAAAAGTTCGTGCCCCACCACGCTCACTCACATGCGCGCGCAGGCGCAAAAGCGGCCACGGCGGCCGTCGGAAGAAGCGTGGCGGGCGCAGCGCTCGCGGCGCGGAGTATATTTCAATCGCTATCAAGAGCGAAGGGAATAATTTGATTTCATGTCCCGTAAAGCGATAATTCGTACATTTCCGTTAATTAAGCGAAGGGCGGCGTTCGCGGCGGCTGGTAGCCGACGCGCGCGGGCGGGTGGGCGGGCGGGTGGGCGGGCGGGCGGGCGGGCGGGCGGGCGGGCGGGCGGGCGGGCGGGCGGGTCGGGGCAGGCGGAGCGGAGGCGGAGCGGGCACTCGCGTGAGCAAATACGCGAAATAGCGTCAGAGTCAGAGCCGTGTCACAAGGAAATGACTCACCCACACGCAGCCGCGGCGGCGGCGGCGCGTTCCGGGAATCCACGGGCTGAGCCGCAGTTAATTAAATTTAAAACACATTTGGGGCCCGGCGGAGGTGGAGGCGGAGCGGGAGGTGGGCGTTGGCCCGGAGAAGGACGGTGGGGATGAAGGTTGGAAACGGCCAGAGTGGCGAGTGCGGCGAGAGGACCAGAAGCCGCGCAGGTGAATGGACAAGTCGGTTGTTGGTTTTGCAGCGTCAGTGTGGACAGGAAGTCGTTGTGTAAGTCAATTAGAAACAAACATTTAAAAAAAAAATAGTAAATAAAAACACTCACTACCGAGAGCATACGCGTCAAAAATAATCTTAAGGCATCATAAATTACGTTAAAAAAACGAGAAAGCCTGGTAATGGAGGCAGAGGTCTACCCCGTCTACCTCATTTGCATTTAGCTCTAATGCTCTAGCACCAAAACCAGAGATAGAAGAAATGGTAGACATACCATGAGAAGGCTGCAAGCGACTCCAGTAACACTGACGATGGCGCCAAACCCCTTCCAAACGATCGTCAACCACCACCACCACCACCACCAACGGCCCCGCCCACTCCGGCGTCGCTCTCACATGTTGCGCACGAGGCGGCAGACGCAATTCACGGGTTTAATATAGTCCCCATTAATTAAATATGGATAACAAAAATGTCACGAAGAATTTGTACGTTTTGTAATAGTCCGCGGCAGCGGGGCGCCGTTAATGGCGGCGGCCGGGGCGCGCGAGCCAGCGGCAGCGGCGTCGAGGGGTTACGAGGCAGCTCGGGCGGGAACGCGCGTATTCACCGCCAACGAGTTTAATTGAAACGGTACAGCCCGAGAGGCGGCAGCGTGGGCGCGCGGCGACTGCGTAATACAGGCGGAAATGACGCGCGACGGCGGTGACGACGGCGGCGGCGGCGGCGGCGGCGGCGAGAGGGCGGAGCGGAGCGGCGTCAGCCGGGCGTCGTGGCCTGCAAATTTGGCTTCCGGGCGCAATTTAACTCTTTGACAGGTCAGCCGGCGCGAAACCACCGACCCTTCCTGGAAGCTGGCGGCGCTCCGGTCGTGAGAGGAGGGGAGAGGATGTGTGACTCGGAGTGGTACACGAGTTGGCGCGAAACTCGGGTCGAGGATGAACCGTCGACGGGGTGTGTTTGATCGGCAGGAGAAGTCAAATCGGCAACCCACGACGTAAGGGTGTTTTGGGCCATTACACTTAACAACAATATACTCGCACTGAGTACTAAGTGACTGACAATCAACTTACATTACAAACTTCTTGGGCTATCAACTACTACGTTTATTAGATTATTCCCAATAGTGAGAAAAACCTTACTTTCGAAATTATTTTGGTCATGTGGATTCATTTTAGGTAAGGATAACCTAGAAACGTTACTGAGCTAGTAAAGTATGTAATGTTAATACACAATATTTTGGACATAATACCTCAGAAATTTAATAAAACATACTAAGTCACTATTATGATTCAAGACAAATTTGTACATTACAACTTTAAAATAATAATTTATAGCCTATGGCTACCGGCCAAGCAGTTGATGACAAGACAAAAGCAAATTATTCTATCAGTTTGGAATTGAGACGAAAAGAAAAGGAACTATAGCAATACAAATAAATATTGTTCATATTATCACAATGGTAATGATGAATGAATATTGTTGCTAAATATAAACGTCAATATAAATATCAGAATACTGGCAATAATTAAGATTTTTATCAATCTGAAATCAGAAAGAATAATCAATACTACAAAGTACATCTGGATTAACATGTATACAAACCTTAATTAAGGATGTAACAAATAAACATGGCCATGATTAATTGTCGTAACCCAACATTGTGAAAAAAAAAGAAGACAATGTGGCCAAACTCAGCACAATGTGCGCAGAGTAAAGACGAGAAGGATACCGCGCGAAAGAGATGGGTCCAGGCGGTGCTGCAGCGATTGTTTTAACCCCGTCTCTCCACGACTCAAGGCCACGATCGCCTGATTCGCGGGCGGTTACCCTCCCACGAAACGATTCGCGGAAAAACCGCACGCGCAGCCGGGGCGGGCGCGAAAAGAAAGAAAAAAATACACACATGGAGCTCTTAACTGATTCCGGAAATCCTGGGGGGCCTCCCCTCATTCCAATGAAGCCTTTTTCGCCTGCGCTTCAAAGCCTTGAACAACAAGACTAATTCTGATCCCAAGGTTCATTACACGCCCAACATTACGTAAGCGCAATATTTCGTAAACCTTTACTTCATTCGTAAGCCGCATAATTTGTTCTAGCACTGCAGTTTGCACATTCTTTTTTCTTCGTTTCGCTTTTGTTCGAAAACCTCTAACTTCTTAGTACCTCATTCGTGTTCCATCCCAGAAATTGGATTTATGTTACTGCTCTTCTTCCCATTTTGTTTAAAAGTCGGACGCCGCGTCTATATCTAGCCAATATCAAATCCTGAGTGAAAAATGTGGAGTTAATTCTTCATAATTCACAGAAAGTGAGAGTTATTTTGTGCGCAAAGTCTATCGCCTACCTCGGGGCGATAAACTTGCCTTAAAAGGCAAGAATCGATTATGGAGACAATTATCAGTGTAGACGATAGAAAAATATATATATTGTGTACAAGAGTTTAAAAAATCAATAAATTACGAAGTGTCATCAGAAATATTCATACTTTGCAATGAAACTAGATAATTTATTACCTCTAGACCTATTTTATCATTAATATGCAATTAGCACAAACGGTGCATATACATGAATGTGACTGAATGGAATACAAATGATTGCAATTGAATGTTGAAGAGAAAGAATAGATCTCCATCTGTCCAAGTAAATCTAAGCGTAAGTCGTCTTACATTTATGTCCACAACATGGCCTTAAAATTACATTACAGAAAAATATTAACGCTGATAATTGCATTGTTTTCTCGGTAAAACCACACCTCGGTCCGGACAATGGTGTTTGTTCATACTACTCACCTCTGGGTACCAGGTGTTAAATCCTGGTCGACCGTTTGTGAAATTCGTGTAGTACGAAGCTGGTTTATGGTACGTTTTGTCAGGGTTCTACCGTTTACCCTGTCGCCCAATCCTCCGTAGTTACGTCGTGATCGTCATCAACCATCATCTTAGATAAGTCGGAAAAGGATTAAAATCGAGGATTGAAATCAAGATTAAAACATACGTAATTTCATTACACGTAAAGATGTTTCACGAACCAAGAATAAAGCTGAAAGCAACAACCTGCCTCATAAAATGTCATAAAACGTTTCATAGCCTATGTGAAGCCTGTTTATGAATATATTACATTGCCACTCTGCATATCCACTGAATTGCACGGTTTAGTACCAATTTAGCGCCAAGAACATAGGGCGTCGTTGCTGAGCGCAACCGCGTTTCGCGAGCAGGCAGAGGCCTAATCTCAAACGGCGGCGGCGTGGCGGCAGGCGGCCCTCACATGCAAATGCGCCCTGGGACCGGCGCATTGTTTAGTTGCCGGAAAAAGACCTCGGACCGCCATTCATATGGTAATGCGGCGCCGCGATCGAGACAGCGATGAACCGCCAATGTCTCCGCAGGTCGCGGTGGCGCATGACGCATTTCTCCCCCCGCCCCACCCGCTGCGCACGCCTCGTCCACGCCGCCGCCGCCCGCTTGATCTGCCCGCCCGTCCCACTTCGCCGCGCCCACCCGCCCCGCCCCGCCCCGCCCCGCGTCGCAACCCCCGCGCCGCCATCTTTTATTCATGCACGCGAACGCCCGCCCCGGCGGTGGCGGCGCGGCGCGGCGCGCGGGCCCAGCCGGCGATCGGGCGAGGAATTTCATTTGCGGCGGCGGCGACGGCAGCAGCAGCGGGGGTGGCGGCGGCGGCGAAGGTTCCTTCACGGCGCTTAATTAAAAGTTTACATCAGAACGAGGCGGCGTGGCGGCGCGGAAGCAGCCGTATTCTCGGCCTTAATCTGCTCCGCGTGTGCGTGCTGTAGAAATCGCGCGCGCGCGGTTCACTTCAACAGCTGATCCGCCGTTTTGCCGCTTGGCTCTTCTGTGTTTAAGGGGCAGAGGGCTTGGCAAAAAGTGCACTACTCGTAACGTTGTAAACGTTCACTGAACGCTTCATATAAATGTAGATAACCTTACCCTCGAATAAGTTTGTGTCTGGATTTGAATTTATCATTTTGCAGCACTATTGTAACCATGGACAATTTAAGCATTCGCAGTACTGGAGTAACGGATGGATATGCGCCCGAAATTTATTTATTTTTAAAAACATTCACATGATAAGAATGATCCATAAATAGTTAATAGATGTCTGAATTTATCGTCTTCTTAAGTGGTGGCGTACCAAATAAATAAGAGGGTGGCTATAATACTACGCAAAGAAGTGAGAAAGTATGTGTCGTCAGTGTTTTAGCAGTTACTCGACAAAAAGTTTAATAGAGTTACATTGAGTCTCTTAATAATTGATTCAGTTATTATTAAAATATATATCAAGGAAATGTATCATAAGATTTATGTAATCACCAACTAAATCAGAAGAACAGAAATGCGTCAGAACAATCTTCGTTCCACTCACTCTTTGCAACTATTTTCATTTTCAAACAACACTAACCGCAACATCATTTTAAGCACCCGCTAGCGCCTCACAGAGTGTGGGCGAGCTCCCGCCTTCCTCCGGCGCTCGCTCGCGCCCTCGGCCAACGCGGCCAATAATCTGCGCGGGGGGCGGCCGCCCGCAATCCGAGGCGCGGCCTGCCGCATCCGTCTTAGGCCGCGGCGCCGGAGCAATCTCACGGGGGCGGGGCCGGCGCCCGCGGCCGGCAAAAAGCTCAGCGCAGGGCGCGCGGCAGCGGGGGGGAGTTCTTCGCGAGCACACTGGGCCCATGCGAAGCGAAAGGCGCGCGTAGCGAAAGAAAATCAGAAATCAAGACACCTTAATAATTACAGTTTAAAATGAATGGATGTACGTACGTACGGGCACATATAAGTATGTGTCCGTTCATGTCTGTACGAGCCTGTACGTATGTGTATGTGTCGGTAAGTGATGTTTCAACAATAGAACTCTATAACCTCTGAATCAATTTCAATCAACACTGGGTGAAAACACAATTTCCATTAGGGAAAAGCAAAACTATGGTACACCTCTAGAGACAGAGGCAAGAAAGGGGAGATATTTACAGACAAAACTGTAAAGCAACCCCCAATGCGCGTAATATGGGTGCAGCTGCGCTGACCTGACAGAGAGGGCGGGACAGTTTAAGATACGACTGTGATTAATACAAAATGAGCTAGTAAATACGAGTAAGTAAGTAAGTAAGTAAGTAAGTAAATAAACACTGAAAGCCCCAATAGGAAATTGTATTCAAGAAACAACAATTACAGAAATTAGTTTCTTTATAAGGTATCCATTTTATAAATATGAAGGTAAAGACGTACAAAATTAAATAAAAGTTGTGACGATTAGACACATGTAAATGTATCGCAAGTCCTCGACGGCGTAAAGAAATAATTAGCCTATTACAAGATGAAGCTGTTGATGTCTCTATCTGATAAAAGCATAAGTTTTTTTCGGTCATTGGTCTTTCATTACATGATGACCAAAGTACAATTTAGAAATTAAAAAAAAAATCATGAAACTACTAAACTCAGACGTTTGAAAAGGAGTAATGTTTTAATATCTTCATTCTGTAACAGTGAATCTGAGTTATTGCTAGAAGTGAAAGTTCGACAACACAATTTATGAAAATGAAAGTTGAAACAGAAAATTTTAAAATAGAAAAGTGGAGCATATAAATATTTAAGCAGCAAAGTTTTTACTTTTGCTTATTTACCTCCCGAACTAATTAGTTTAAATGCTTACTTGAAATCGAAGAAATAGGAATTTTTCGCGCACTTTTGAAAGTTCCGTCCACTGTACTGATGAAGGAAAGCAAGGATATGGT
The DNA here is from genome assembly GCA_964035755.1 of Teleogryllus oceanicus. Taxonomy (NCBI): domain Eukaryota; kingdom Metazoa; phylum Arthropoda; class Insecta; order Orthoptera; family Gryllidae; genus Teleogryllus; species Teleogryllus oceanicus. The sequence continues at coordinate 98,637,924 of CAXIVR010000008.1, read as the reverse complement.
CAATAGATCTCAGCCGATACAACCCTAGCAAAGACCATGCCGCTCATCGCGCGGATTCTCACTGGAGCTGCCTTTTAGACGCAGTGCTTAGTGTTTAAAACTATCAGAGAATGAAACAGAAAAGAAAATTGGAGAATTGGAAATTGACTTCCTTGGTAATTGTAAATTTATTTTATAATCTACTATGTGTTCGATGCAGTGTGCTTAAAATAATGCATAAATTATACCCTAGATTCATTATACTTTAATTTTTGTAAACTTATTATAATTTTGAGTAACTATCACATCCATTTGAGTATCCTTCAAATTTCAATATTCATAGCTAGAGAAGAGAGCTAAAAAAAAAAAAAAAAAAAAAAAAAAAAAAATAATGGCATTACTCGTAAAGTAAGTGATTAACATCTGGTCTCAAGACGCACTGAACAAAAATCCAACAATAATGCGTAGAATTTACAAAGAGCCGCCCTAACACTTCAAAAGTAGACTGAGCTAATCGTGGCCTTTTCAAACAGTACGCAACCTTTCCTGAAATATGTGATACGTGTGTATTACGTAGCACTTTATCACAAAACGATTGAAAAACAACGTGGAATACGAAAGTTACTATCCCTCAAGAAATTTAGAAAACAACATAAAACACTGAAACCAAATCGTAAACAGAAACCACAGAACATTAACGGAACAGACATAAATCAAACATCTCGTAAACACAGAGCTCTCAACACCCCAGTGATCACGTTCGTAACGAAGGGCACTGACGAATACCACGGGGGAGACAAATGTCATCGATCCCGACGCCTCCCGTTTCTCGCACTGGTTCCAACACAGGGCCCCTGTCTCCCCTGGCGTGGCCACCCAGGAGTCGACTGCCCCAACACAGCGCTCGGGCGAGCGAACAGGAGCGAATTCGCCACCTCCCGATTATGAAGCGGCCGACAGAGTGGGGCCGCCCCTGCCTCCGCCTGCGTCGCCACTGGACGCCATCGGCGCCGCCGCCTACTCCTAATTTACGACGACGCTTATTTAGATTTACAATTCCGTCAGCGAAAGTAGCGATAGCACTCAAACAAGTTTGTGTCCGAGCGGGCAAACAAATGAACGCGAGGAGAACAGCTGCGTGCCGCGCGGCGCGGTGCGGCAGCGTCTTCTTTTTACGACGGCGGCGGCGCTAAGGAAGGAGAGAGAGACAGAGAGAGAGAGAGAGAGAGAGAGACAGAGAGAGAGAGAAAGAAAGAGAGAAGCAGTGGCAGTGAGGCTTAGTGCAAGCAACGAAGGCAGAAAATGTAGCTTCTATAGGAAACTGTTTCGATGAAACGGGAAAGAAACCATGACGTTGAAATGAACCAAACACGAGAGATGCACGCTGGATGAAAGAAGGAGAGAATAAACACTATCGATGCAAAATGAAATGGAACCGAAAGTAGAATAAACAAAATGTTTAAATAAACATAGAACGACCACCTTGCACTGGAACTGTCTAAAAAAATAATGCGGTAGAGGAAGCTAACACAAGGAATACGACTCAAAGAAAATAGCGAGATCAAAGAACAAATGAGAAGAGTAAGAAGACAAAAATAAGTAGAACCGATCAAATGAAGACATGATGAATGAAATGAAGATTACTTGAGATGCATACGGAAAACTAAAAATAACATTGGCTGTATATCGAAGGCAACGTGGTGTAGAAGGCGGTAGTTAAACACAAGGGACGCCAACATAACCCGAAAGACGAACCGAGAAGCAGGACAAGGAGTGCGGGCCACAGAGAGAAGAGACGGGACGGCTCATCATCGCGTAGCAGGAAAGTTTAATTGCAGCACGGCTGGATAAACCTATTGCCCCGCGGGTTTCTCGGAGTAGCTTCAATTTCCGGTGCGACGCTACAAAGGGAGCGAAGGAGGCCGAGGGTGGCGGCGGGGGCGGGGCGGGGGCGGGGCGGGGGAGGCGCTCCCGCGCGTCGTCTCCGGCTGCGCTAACCCGACGCTTCGCGCACGCTCCGACGCCGCCGCTGTCGACACCGCCGCCGCTGCCAGTCGGAGACGCGCGCGCTCGAGTTTCCAAATCCCTCCGCCCTCCCTCCCCTCCACCCCCACCCCCACCCACCCACCCTCGCGCGTGGCGTCCAGCAGAAGGCCTGCCCGTCCACCCCCGCTCCGCGCCTCACCTTTCCCCTCTCCTGGCCGGGCGGGATGTCACTAACACGCCGGGTCGCGATTAAACTGCCCCGAACACGAGGCTGCCCCCTCCACCGCGCCTGCCGGGCGGCGCGTGTTTGATAAGCGGCTGGAAGTAATGCGCCGCTCTTAAACGAGGCCTCGAGATGCTGCGAGTGCGTCGAGGCGACTGCTACGTCCTCCACGCTTGGAACTGAGCGCGACACTTGTAAGAAGAGAACAAAATGGTTCGCGATAAAGCTAGGTGCCAATTGCCATGTGCTTGTCGTTTCCACTTTGCTACAAGTGACTTCTGATCAGCGTTAAATGAAAAGACGGAACACGTTTGAAAAGAAGAACATCAGGATCACGATAAGTTAACATTAAATAATGAAGCTACTCTGCGGTTTAAGAAATACTAATTGGAATACATAACGCTTTAGTTAGAGTTTTACTTTTATATTCTGCAACGAATAAAACCTTCAGAATGTAGAGTCCATAAATGGCCAGCGTCAATTTCATTATGCGTGAATTCAAATACCTTGTCCGAGAATAATTTTGCTGTGGGTATCGGAATGGAATACACTTCACTTCTCATAGTTGAGTCGCAGAGGAAGTCCGTTCGTCTGCCGAACCGCGTGCTGTCACCGTCTCCTCCGCGCGGCTGCTTTCTTTCACTGCCAGCACGTCCCGTCGCGAGGCGTCTTCGTGGCCGGAGACCGCGACGCGACGCCCGTCAACGGACGCGTCTTCGCGCCTGTCCCCTCGACGTCCCCGCGTCCTCGCGCGCAAGGGACAGTTGCCACCCAACCCCCCACCACCGCCAGCGGCCGCGCGCCGCCCGGCTGGCTCGAGAGCCTTGTACTCAACACGCGGAGTCTGTTTAATGCTTGTGTGTATACAACGTACTGGCGGAGTCAGAACCGACGTGTGGAGCGGGGCGCGACATGGGAGAACCTACTCTTGTACTCTTACGTGTATTCGTCGTGAATACCACGTGGTTGACACGTGACGTTCATTATGATGTGTTTCATTATTTTAAGGTACTTCAAAAGCGCGACAAATAGAAACGTCGGACTAAAAATGTGAATAACAAACTAATAAAAAGTATTTTTAAATGAAAAGCAAACTACACAAATGACCACAAGGCCCACCCCAGTCTCTACAGGACACAAGTAACCAAACGAGATGCTTTAAAATATTGCCAATCCATCAGTAAATTATTGAATTACTCAATATATTTATACGACTGATTTAGAATCAATACTGTAAATAGAATGTCACTTGAAGATAAGAATGCATGTAAAGGAAACAAGAATCATTGCCGTCAATTTTAGCAATTTTCATGACAAGAAGAAACTCTGTGTCTAAGGAATCAGGGAGGCAAATCTCGTGTGAGCCGAGAGCGGGGGTGGGCCCGGCGCGGGGACGCGTCTCGCAGCCCGGCAGGGTCCTTACCGGCGGCGAGGGCCGTCCTCCTTACCACTGTACGCCATCGAGCGGCGCTCGGCTGCGGCAGCGGCGTCGGCGGCGGCGGCGGCGTCGAGGGCAGCAGCGGCGGGGCGCGCGGGACGCGGCGGCTGCAGCGAGCGGCGCCAGGGCGAATCCGACCCCGGGACGCGCCCGCTCGCGACTGCCGCCCCGCGCGCGCCGCCGCCGCCACCGCCGCCACCGCCGCGCCGTCGCCACCGCCGCCGCCACCACCACCACCACGCCCGGGGCGGCGCGCTAACCGCCACCGGTCGCGAACCCGGGTCCCCGAGCCGCGCGCAGCCCCTAGCGCTGCCGCCGCCGCCGCCGCCGCCGCCGCGCCGACGTCCCCCCCGCGAGCGAGGGGTGGTGCCGCCGGCCGGTGCCGGGTTCGAGCCCCTGCACCGACCCGCGACCGGTTCGCTTCCTTTGCCGCCCCGATGAATGACGGAGCGCGCGGCGGGAGGTCCCGTGCTCAATGCGATAATGCGTTTCTTGACAGCCCATTAACCTTAAGGTCCCTGGTTCGAATGCCGGCGTCGCCGCGTCCCGATATTTCGCTCTGTGGGGTGACGCAGTCCGGTTCCCACGCTACGGAGCCTGCGGCGATGCCGATCAGTCGCCGTCGCCGTCGCCGTCGCCGTCGCCGCCGCCGCTGCCACCGTCGCCCCGCGGCGCCGCGTGTTTTGCTGCTGCAAGCATGCGGGCCGCCCCTGCCCCCGCCTCGCCTCGCGCCGTACGTCACCGCGGACGGCCGCATTTTTGAACGCGAGTCCTGAAAGATTATCTCGGGATTACAAGTTCACAAAGAGAACACGTTTTCTCTCTATCTGGCAACATCCAGGAGCAGCGGCGCCGAGAAAGACGGAGCGCGGACGAAGAGCGGCGGCACCGCGAGCGAGACGCGGCGGCAAGACGCTCCTTCTTGCGTGTTGTTTTCTTTCAAGTTTCAGATACATAGCGCTCGCTCGCGCACCCGCGCGCGCCCGCAGCGAAGTTGCCTCGAGCGCCGTGCGCTCGCTCGCTCCGCCGCCGCCGCCAAGTGGCGGTAGAGGGAAGACTGCGACGGCGGCGCGGGAACAGAGCGAGTGAGAAAGAAACAAAAAAGAGAGAGGCCGAAGACGCGACAGAGATGGAAGTGGATTCGCCGTCTGAGGAGTGGGTGGGGAGGGGAGGGGGGGGAGAGAGAAGGGTGAGACGAGAAGATGACGTGGCTGCATCTTCTGGAGCGGCACTGGCAAGCAACAAGTGGAACAGACTCTGACGGAGGCGGAGGCCCCGGAGCAGTAACGCCACCCGCCGTATACGCCCCCGCCCTCCCGCCCCCCCGCGCGCGTTGCCTCGGCAATGTTCCGCTCCGTCCCGCCCGCCCACCGACTGCGCCATGTTCCGCCCCGCCCCGCCCCGCTCGCCCCCTACGTCCGCATGACGCTCCCCGGGCGGCCGCCCTATCCCAGAGCTCCGCGTTATTAGAAATTAAATTACAGGCTCTTTTGCCGGAGCGTGATAGTCAGTTTAACGGGTTTACACAGCCCGACGGCGGGGGTGGAAGAGTGGAGGAGACGGCGCAAGCGGCGGCGGTGGTGGCGGCGGCGGCGCCGGGACGACGACGAGCGCAGAGCGAAAGGAGGACAAAGAGCGAGAATAAGAGCGAGAGAGAGAAGGAAGGAAGGAAACGTGAAAGGCGTTTGCCAGTGTAAGCCCAGGATGCGTAACCCGGCGGCGGTGGATTCGTCGGCTGCGAAAATCGCACCGCTCCGCGCCGCGGTCACAAAGCCCTCCGCCCCCGCGAATTAAAAACGCGGCGAAAGGGGGATGAAAAGGTCGCAGCGGGGGTGCGAACGCTCCACCCGGCGCGGCTTCGTTTCGTCCTCGGGCGTCGCCCCTCCCACGCCCATCCGGCGGCGAACGCATTCGCGCCCGGGGGCGGGGCGGGGCGGGGACCGGGGGGCAGACAACGGTGTCGTAGAGCGGGGGCGGCGGCGGAGGAGGGGGCGCGAGAACCGTGCGTTTATACGGTGCATTCTGAATGGCTAGTTTATGGAATATGGGTCGTGGATGTCAGCGGATTAGAGGGGATTATATTAGCGAAGTGGGGAAGTAAAATTTATTTCAACACTTGCCATTCTCGTCCTCTGCCGGCCCCCCGAGCGCGGGCTGATCCTCGCCCGGCGCGCCCGGCGCCGCCCCGCCGCTCCGCTCCGCGCCGCGCACACGCCCTCGCCCTGCGCCGGCGGCCTCCGCAAATCCCGCCCCCTCCTCTCCCTCCTCGCTCATCGCCTCTCCTCTACGCTCTCCTTCCCCCTCCCTTCGCAGCCCTTCTCCCCGTTTCCCTCTCCCTCTCTCTTTCCCGCCCCCTACGGCGCGGCCTGGTTTTATATAAGCTGTAAATTTGGTGTATAATGATTGTGCCATGGCTGTTGGAATGCGGGCAGCATTTAATATCGTTGGTTCTATATTCCACCCCGCTGCCGCCGCCGCCGTCACCGCCACCGCCGCCGCCGACGTCGGCGCCGGCGCCGCGCCGCCTATGGCACTACCGCACATACACGCACCCCGGCATACAAATTCGAGCCGCTCCCGCCGCCCGGCGGCGGGGGTAGTTAGTGAGTGGCTCGCCGGCGCCGCTAGTGGCGGCGGGGACAGCGAAGGCGGGGGCGAGCGGAGGGCGAGCGACCGCGGGGAGGGAGAGAGTACTCATTGTCCCCGCCGTTTAATTAATGCACAACCCCTCACCCTTCATCTGCTATGGCGGATAAACCATGGGCGGGCGGGCGCTGGCAGCGTAGTGCCCTCCAGCCGATCCCGCCGGGCCTCGCTCACGGTGCTGCGGTACTCGTAGGCGAGTGGGTGTTCGAGCCAGAGCGGTTTTGGGCGCTCGCCGTTTAGCTGAACGGTCCCTTCCACGAGGTGGTTTGGGTAGGAGTACGTGTGACAAATCTGACGTTTGTGAGGGAGGAGACGCGAATTCGGGCGGGCGATGGGCGATGCGAGCAAGGTTGGGCCGGGTGTCCGATGGCGGGTCGAGAGAGGCGGCGGACAGTTGCGACGGGTGGGCGGGGCGGTGGTGGGCGACGGCAGTGGGCGGCGGGCGGGAGCGGCAGGGTGGCCTCGAAGCCTCTAATGCCCCGCGATGCGGTCGCACCTCGTTTCCGACGGGCCGCCGCCGCCGCCCGCGCCGCAATTATTTAATCCGAATCCATTAAAACAATGCCCCTTTGTAGGCTGGCAGCAGGCAGGCGGGCGGGTGGGGCAGTGCGGCGTGTGCAGCGGGGCGGTGTGGGCGGGCGGGTGGCCAATGGGCCCCCCCAGCCGATGACCGCCTCCCCGCGGTCACTGTCAAAAACTATTACTCCGAACAGCCCACGCGGGCCGCCGCGCAGACAGCATTTCCCGCGGGATGGTGCTTTGTTGTGCATCACAGCGGTGGGGCTGCGAGGTGCACTAAATGAAAACTTCCTGGTAACCGACGCGTCGACATGATTTTTGCAGTATTTACAAGTAAAATATTGCCTGTGGAATGTGATATTTTCAACACAATGTTCAAAGAATTATTAAATTTAATGGTTTGTACATTAACACATGGACATGTACGATAAAATGAACTAAAGACGTATATTTTCAACTAGGTGACACAGTATTTGATTGAGTTCCTCTACAGTGATATTGACTGACTCTTGAATTAACCGATAAGAATTATAACAATAACACATTTCTCAATTATCTGTAAAATAGTAACTATTAAACATGTTCTTCAATGTTCGAATATACATTATATACCTTCAGAATACTGATTTTCGCGCTTCACTCGCGGAGATTCTGTCAAAATAGCATTTAAATAATTCGTTCTGTATTCTACCCACGTCTCTTCCAGTGCCAGTGTAGGATATAGAAGCGGTCAAGAACATCTTCTAGACTTAAAATTTTTAATGACGTATTTTCTTTGGCTCATATGGCTGACGAATAATAAATCAAAAAACAACAAATTATAAGGGAAAAATTGTCTACACCAGAATAAAAAAGTCATAGCCCACATAACCATTCCTGTTAATTTAAAATATATCAAAATGAAAAATGTCACCTTGTGATGTCTTAGGATAAGTACAAATCATGTGCGCAACAGAGGAAATTTTGCATTTCAAAACTATGTTTATTGTATCCACTAGTAAAAGAAATTTTGAAATAGTGTATTACGTTCAATTTATTCTGGTTTCCGGTGAGCAGTGTGTTGCATTAACAACCTTATGACTACGCATATAATTCCTGGCTTTGAACTCCCCTAAGTACTGTGCCACACAGTAGATCATCCTTCACAGCTTATAATAGCAAACACCGAGTTTTCCGTTGGTAATACGAACAACAACAACAAGGACAAACTCCAGGTGCGACCGTGGCACACTCGCGCCGCACCAAGAACCACCATTTCCCGGAATATAACTAGCAGCGCCGGGGAGAAAAACAGATTACCACTCTGGCAAACACGTCCTGCAAATCCGGACAAAATCGCAATAAACCTGCGAGCACGGCAGCCTGGCCGGCGGCATAAGCTGTTTACGACGAGTGCTGGGGCCACACTGTCAATTAGGGATGATTGATTCACGCGGTCGAGTTCGCACTACAGGAGAGCCCGTTAATTTTTAATGAACACGTATTTTCAATTACGCCGGGAATTTTCTTTCAGTTTACACAATTCATAATTAATCACCGTGGAAGTGTAGTCGCCGTGCGCGCGGGGACACGCGGGAATCCGATTCTAAAAGGGCGGCGATACGAACTGCGGGTCGCGGAATAACAACCTACGCCACGTCATGTAAATATTTACCTTGTTTTCAGCGAAAGTACACGATTACTGGCATTTGGAGATTTAGAACCACTTCATTGGCAAGAAGAATGTGCATTGGATGTACATACAAAAATACGTGAAAAATTATCAACTGCATACTACGAGATGAATTGATAAGTGTACTCCCAGCTTAAATATTAATATGAACGTACTTCCTTACCAGTTGCAACCACAAACAAAATTAATGTTTTTTAAACAGTTTGCATTGCGGTACAAATATTGAATTTCACCTGATTCGTATTTTAATTAAATGTGAAATTTATTTTTTTCGTGTGATTAGCAATGAGGCACACTGAGATTGCTTTCAATTTGTTCTAAAATACCTCGTAATATTTATGTTCGAACCTTTAATAAAGCTAATTTTTTTCTATCCCGTGATATCATGGTTAAAGGAAAATCCACGAACACATATATTATGGTGAACGAAATCATGAACGATTTATTCGACATTTACCGCCACTGATTTCTAGGTATATTATGAAATTTGCAATAAGAAAAAAAATTTTTTTTCACATATTTTTCACATTCAAAACATAATTTTCAATATTGGTGGTCTCATTAACAATGTGTTGTATATTTGTAAGTTTACCTTCACGTCATGACTTTTCTGTTGTTTCCTTTCTACGTATTCGTCTATTTAAGAACGGAGGAAAACGTGCATCTTCCATGACTGTTTACGTATTGACTGAACAAATATTCCTGACAAAATAATTTCAATCAACAGCTCTGTGTTTATATCAATTACTATTAATAACACACAAATATGATAAACGAGTCAAAATTTACTTTATTATACAATTAAAAATTTTCTGTATAATTGGAACGATCAATTACACTACTCTATCAACCTAGTAATTAAGTTCAAAATCACATAATTGATACAGGATTGTCATGATGGGATAGAGCTGTCCTCTAGACACAACTTTGGGAAAGGTGATAATGAAATACCGTCGATTTTCGACAGTCATGTTCACTTTCAATTCGGGACGAAATTCAATACAACTCTTCAGGTAAACCGATTTCACGACGTGACTACTTAAACCTACATCAAACCTCTTCCGATTCGTATTACACAACTGTAAATCCCTTTATTTGTATTTCGCCATGAATGCTACAAACGTTTCCTAGTAAATAGCAAACGCGGGAGCCTCTTCATGCATATGCGAACACAAAGCCCTGCTAGGAAACGAGTTCTCCCCCAACGCGATCGTTGGTCAAACGAAAGCTCGTTATCCCTGATTATCTCGAAATACACAAATCGATTGCCAGCGTATTCAATTCCTAGACCAACAGTGAACCATTCTAGCACGAGAAATTCTCACTAGGATACTGCAGAGAAATTAAAATTAGTACTCACGTAGCGAACACCTACAGCGCTTGACTGTGAGTTTTAGCGGCTTACCTGAAACAAAATATTTATTGTTAGTAATACAGTCATAGCATATTTATATTCACTGATTATATATTCATTGAAATGTATCTCCAAAAGCACATTGGTTTGCATTGCGGTTAAGAGTTATATTCTGGATGGCACTGCCAGTAATTGACGGTACCTCACTTCCTTGAAATGGGATATTTTTATTTAATAAAACTGATAACAATTTCAAATATTACACACACAAGAAACCTTAAGTAAAAGTAACTGATAATGTCAAAATTAATACTGCTTATTGCAATAAAGAAAGTTGACGTTTCAAGTAGGGTACAACTTCTAATATACATTTTACCCTCCTATATTTTTCTATTTTCCTACCTACATTGTAGTACAAGGAGGAAAAGTAATGGAATCACCTCAACAAAACGATCTGAATTTTTCAGTAGTAAAATGCGTGTTTGAGATTCTTATCTGTAACGTCGCACACACCTGAGTATTAAGGTGTATTAGTGGTATTCCAAAGACGGCTAAGATTGGTTCGGCGAGGAGATACACGCAATACTACCGCTCGACTACCCGGATGTTCACATATCGATGGTCTGATGGAAGTATGTGACACGCCTAACTCTCAAACTTGGTAAATAGGTCAGGAGCAATA
>CAXIVR010000008.1:97988475-98027325 GCA_964035755.1 Teleogryllus oceanicus | reverse complement strand
GTCACATGGGCCTTTTTGTAAATTTAAAATCATTAAAATGAAAACCTCTAAAAACGGGGTTTTTACCAAATTGGACAAAGACCACATTTTCTGATAGCTCTTGATCCCCGAAAACCCATGGTTTCAGAATGCCAAAAAATTTGCATTTGTTTTGGAGATATGGTCGTTTTTTTTCCGGGCCAAAACGTAAAAATTGATAATACCCCCTTTGAACTTTTTAAAATTGCCGGGGATTCTTTAAAAAGCACCTGCTCGAAATTTCCGGCGGTTTCAATGGTGCGGTCATTTTCTCCGACGTTTCGTTTTCTGGCAAATTTGCGAAAAAAAATTTAAAAAAATGCCATTTCACCCAAAAACCCCACTTCCGCCGTTTTTTACGTTTCCCGCGTCATGTACCAGTCGCTAACAGAAAATGAAAAGTATTCTTGTTTTCGTGCGGTTTAGCGTCAGGTAACATAGTTTAGAAGATACAGGCAGTCAAACGCCTTTTTGTAAATTTGAAAATGCATTAAAATGAAAAAATCAAAATTGGTTTTTTTACCAAAAGGACAAAGACCACATTTCTGATAGCTCGTCCCCGGAACAGGTGGTTTCAGAATCCCCAAAATTTGCATTTGTTTGGGGGAAATGTCGTTTTTAAATTTTCCAAACCAAAAACAAAAATTGATAATACCCCCCCGTTAATTTTAAATTTTTGAGGACACGGGTTCTTCTGAAAGCCAGCACCCTGCTCGAAATTTTCCCGGGGGTTTCAATGGTGCAGTCATTTTTTTCTCTGACGTTTCGTTTCTGGGAATTTGCCTTAATAAAATGATTTTTACCCAAATGCCACCCACATTGCCCGTTTTTCGTTTCCCCGTCGTCATGTACCCGTCCTAACAGAATGCATAGAAAAAGTATTCTTCCCGTTTACGTGCGGTTTCAACGTCGAATAACTTATAGTTTAGAAGATACAGGCAGTCAAACGCGCCTTTTGTAAATGTGAAAATGCATTAAATGAAGAAAACCCTCTAAAAACCATGGTTTTCTAAATTGGACAAATAACATTTTCTGATAGCTCTTGATCCAGGACACGCCAGTGGTTTCAGAATGCCAAATTCGCATTTGTTTAGGAGATATGGTCGTTTAATTTCATGGCCGTCAGTAAAAATTGATAATACCCCTGTTGGGCACAAATTTCGACCGGACTGGTTCTTCTGAAAATAGCACCCTGTCTCAATTTCACGGCGGTTTTACCAAATAGTGCAGTCATTTTCTCTCTGACGTTTCGTTTTCTAGCAATTTGCAGCTATTAATAAAAATACGCCATTTTCACCCAAAGTACCACCTACATGCCGCCGTTTTTGTTTCCTGTGTGTACCAGTCGCTAGCAGGAATGCATAGAAAAAGTATTCTTAGTTTGCATTGTAGTTCAGCGTCAGATAACATAGTTAAGTCTGGGCAGTCAAACATGACCTATTTGATATTAGTGACCAAATGAAGAAAACCCTCTAAGGCAAGTTTTCTACCAAATTGGGAATGACCATTTTCCTGATAGCCTTGATCCCAGGAACACGCCAGTGGTTTCAGAATGCCAAATTCGCGTTTATTTAGGAGATATGGTCGTTTAATTTCCGCAGCCAAATCGTAAGAAGTTGATAATACCCCCCCTGTTGAACTTTCATTCTGACCGGACACGGATTCTTCTGAAGCCAGCACCTGTCTCAATTTCAGCGGTTTCAATAGTGCGAGTCATTTCTCTGACATTCGTTTTCAGCAATTTGCGAAAACATTAATAAAATACGCCATTTTCACCAAAATGCCACCTACTTGCGTTTTTACGTTTGTCGTCATGTACAGTCGCTAACAGGAATGCATAGAAAGTATTCTTCTGGGTTTGTTACAGTTTCAGCGTCGAATGGCTTATAGTTTAAGAAGATACAGGCAGTCAACGCGGCTATTTTGTAAATATTGAAAATGCATTGAAATGAAAACCCTCAAAACCCATTGGTTTTCTACCAAGTGGACAAATGACCACATTTTCTGATAGCTCTGATCCAGGAACACGCCAGTGGTTTCAGAATGCCAAAATTCGCATTTATTTAGGAGATATAATCGTTTTAGTTTCCGCTAATAGATCCTTAAAAGTTGATGATACCCCTGTTAGTTTCAAATTTCGACGGACTGGATTCTTCTGAAGGCAGCACCTGACTCGAAATTTCACGGCAGTTTCAATGGTGCAGGTCATTTCTCTCAGCGTTTCGTTTCTGGCAATTTGGCTGTTAATAAAATAACCATTTCACCCAGTGCTGCCTACATTTGCCGTTTTTTTACACGTTTCCCTGTCGTCATGTACCCAGTCGCTAACAGAGATGCATAGAGAAAGTATTCTTCGGTTACGTGCAGTTTCAGCGTCAGATAAACATAGTTTAGAAGATACAGGCAGTCAAATGCATGACCTATTTTGTAAATATTGAAAATGCATTGAAATGAAAACCATCTAAAATAGTTTTCTACCAAATTGGACAAATGACCACATTTCTGATGACTCTTGATCAGGAACACGCCAGTGGTTTCAGAATGCCAAAATTCGCATTTGTTTAGGAGATAGATCGTTCAATTTCCATGGCCAAATCGTAAAGTTGATAATGCCCCCTGTTGAACTTTTCAAATTCATTGGACACGGATTCTTACAAAGCCAGCACCTGACTCAGAATTTCACGGCGGTTTCAATGGTGGAGTCATTTTTCTCTCTGACGTTTCGTTTTCTGGCAAGTTGCGAAAACATTAATAAAATACATACATTTCTGGAAATACATTTGCCATACTACGTTTTTTTCCTGTCGTCATGTACCAGTCATAACAGGAATGCGCCAGAAAGTATTCTTCAGTTTACGTACGGATTCAGCGTCAGATAACAGTTTAGAAGATACAGGCAGTCAAACGCGGCCTATTTGTAAATGAAGTATTAAATGAAAATCCCTCAAATCCGTGGTTTTCTACCAAATTAGACAAATGACACATTTTCTGATAGCTCTTGATCAGGAACACGCCAGTGGTTTCAGAATGCCAAAATTCGCATTTGTTTACGAGATATGGTCATTTTAATTTCCATGGCCAAATCGTAAAGTTGTCAATACCCCTGTTGAACTTTTCAAATTTCGACCGGACACAGATTCTTCTAGTAACACATCTCGGAATTTCACGGCGGATTTCAATGGGTGGATCATTTTCTCTCTGACGTTTCGTTTTCTAGCAATTTGCGAAAACATTAATAAAATACGCATTTTCTTAAGATACCACCTACATTGCCGCCGTTTTTGTTCCCTGTCATGTACCAGTCCCTTCAGGAATGCATAGAAAGTATTCTTACCAGTTTACATTACGGATTTCAGCGTCAGATAGCTTATAGTTTTAGAAGATACAGGCAGTCAAACGCGACCTATTTTGGAAATGTGAAAATGCGATAAAATAGAGAAAACCCTCTAAAAACCGTAGTTTCTACCAAATTGGAGATATTACATTTCTGATAGCCTTGATCCAGGAACACATGAGTGGTTTCAGAATGCCAAAATTCGCATTTGTAGGAGATATGGTCATTTAATTTTATGGCCAAATCGTAAAAAAGTTGATACCCCCCCTGTTGAACTTTTCAAATTTCGACCGGACACGGATTCTTCTAAGCCGACACCCTGTCTCGAATTTCACGGCGGTTTCAGTAGATGCAGGTCATTTTCTCTCCGGCGTTTTCGTTTCTGGCAATTTGAAAATAATAAAATACGCCATTTCACCCAAGTACCACCTACATTTGCCGTTTTTACGTTTCCCTGTCGTCATGTACCAATCGCTAACAGATATGAAAAGTATTCTACAGTTTGTGCAGATTTCCAGCGTCGAATAACATAGTTTTAGAAGATGCAGGCAGTCAAACATATATTTATTTTTGTAAATATTGAAAATGCATTAAAAATGAAGAAAACCCTCTAAAAACGTGGTTTTCTACCAAAGTGGACAAATGACCACATTTTCTGATAGCTCTTGATCCCAGGAACACGCCAGTGGTTTTCAGAATGCCAAAATCACTTGTTTGTTTTAGGAGATATGGTCGTTTTAATTTCCATGGCAAAATCGTAAAAGTTGATAATACCCCCATTGAACTTTGGATTTCTGACCGGACCTGGATTCTTCTGAAGCCAACGCCCTGACTCAGGAATTTCACGGCGGATTTCAATGCGTGCAGGTCATTTTCTCTCTAAACGTTTCGTTTTCTGGCAATTTGCAGCATTAATAAATACGCCATTTCCCCCAAATGCCACCTACATTGCCATACGTTTTTACGTTTTCCCTGTCGTCTCATGTACCAGTCGTAACAGAGTGCATAGGAAAAGTATTCTTCAGTTTACGTGCGAAGTTTCAGCGTCAGACATAGTTTACAGAAGATACAGGCAGTCAAGCAGCCTATTTTGTAAATGATACATTAAAATGAAAACCCTCTCTAAAAACAAATGGTTTTCTAAATTGGACAAATGATCGTTTTCTGATAGCTCTTGATCCAGGAACACGCCAGTGGTTTCAGAATGCCAAAATTCGCATTGTTTACAGGAATGGTCGTTTAATTTCATGGCCAAATCAGCAAAAAGTTGATAATACCCCATTGAACTTTCAAATTTCGACCAGTTACAGATTCTTCTAAGTAACATGACTCGAAATTTCAGCGGTTTCAATGGTGCAGGTCATTTTTCTCTCTGACGTTTCGTTTTCTGGCAATTTGCGAAACGGTAATAAAATACGCCATTTTCACCCAAATGCCACCTAAATTACCGCCGTTTTTTTACGTTTTCCCTGTCGTCATACTGGTCGCTAACAGGAATGCATGAGAAGAAGTATTCTTTGGTTACGTGCAGTTTCAGCGTCAGATAAACATAGTTTAGAAGATACAGGCAGTCAAACGCGGCCTATTTATGTAAATATTGAAATGCATTAAAATGAAAACCCTCTAAAACCGTAGTTTCTAAATTAGACAAATGACGTTTCTGACTCTTGATCCAGAACACGCCGGTGGATTTCAGAATGCAAAATTCGCATTTGTTTGGAGATATGAGTCGTTTTAATTTCCATGGCCAAATCTGTAGAAGTTGATAATACCCCCCTGTTGAACATAAATTTCGACCAGACTGATTCTTCTGAAAGCCAGCACCTGACTCGAAATTTCACGGCGGTTTCAATGGTGCAGGTCATTTTTCTCTCTGACGTTTCGTTTTCTGATTTGCGAAAACGTGTAAATACGCCATTTTCACCCAAAATGCCACCTACATTGCCGCCGTTTTTACGTTTCCTGTCGTCATAACAGTCGCTAACAGGAATGCGCCAGAAGGAAGTATTCTTCCGGTTACGTGCAGGTTCAGCGTCAGATAGCTTATAGTTTCGATGCAGGCAGTCAAACGCGGCTATTTTGGAAATATTGAAAATGCATTAAAATGAAAACCACTCTAAAACCGTAGTTTTCTACCAAATTAGATAGCCACATTTCTGATAGCCCTTGATCCAGGAACACGCCAGTGGTTTCAGAATGCAAATTCATTGTTTGGAGATATGGTTGTTTTAATTTCCATGGCCGATCGCAAAGTTGATAATACCCCCCTGTTGAACTTTTCAAATTTCGATGGACACGATTCTTCTGAAATGCTTCCTGTCTCGAAATTTCGGCGGTTTTCAATGGTGCAGATCATTTTCTCTCCTGACGTTTCGTTTCTGGCAATTTGCGAGAAACATTAATAAAACACGCCATTTTCACCCAAAATGCCACCTACATTGCCGCCGTTTTTACGTTTCCTATACGTCATGTACCAATCTTTAACAGGAATGCATAGAAAAGTATTCTTCAGTTTACATTGCGGATTTCAGCGTCGAATGGCTTATAGTTTAGAAGATTACAGGCAGTCAAACGCTGGCCTATTTTGCCAAATATTGAAAATGCATTAAAATGGAAAACCCTCCCCAAAAACCGTAGTTTTCTACCAAATTGGACAAATGACCACATTTCTGATAGCTCTGCCCAGTCAGGAACACGCCGGTGGTTTCAAGTGCCAAAATTCGCATTTGTTTAGGAATATGGATGTTTGTTCCGCTTGGCCAAATCGTAAAGTTGATAATACCCCTGTTGAACTTTTCAAGTTCGACCCGGACACGGATTCTTCTGAAGAAGCCAACACCCTGACTCAGAGATTTCACGGCGGTTTTCAATTAGATTGCAGTCATTTTCTCTCTGACGTTTCGTTTCTGGCAATTTGCGAAAACATTAATAAATATACATTTTCACCCAAATACCACCTACATTGCCGCCGTTTTTTTTACGTTTCCCTGTCGTCATGTACCAGTCGCTAACAGGAATGCATAGAGAAAAGTATTCTTCAGTTTACGTGGATTTCAATCCGAATAATGCAGTTTAAATTGAGCAGTCAAACATGACCTATTTTGGAAATATTGAAAATGCGATGAAATGAAAACCCCTCTAAACCACGCGTAGTTTTCTACCAAATTGGACAAATGACCATTTTCTGATAGCCCATGATCCCAGAAACACGCCAGTGGTTTCAGAATGCAAAGTCGCATTTGTTTAGGAGATATGGTCATTTTAATTTCCATGGCAAATCAGTAAAAGTTGATAATACCCCTGTTGAACTTTCAAATTTCGACCGGACACGGATTCTTCTGAGAAACAACTGTCTCAAATTTCAGCGGTTTCAATGGTGCAGTCATTTTCTCTCCCGACGTTTCGTTTCCTGGCAATTTGCAGAAACATTATTAAATGCGCCATTTTCACCAGATGCCACCTACATTTGCCGCCGTTTTTTTACGTTTCCCTGTCGTCATGTACCAGTCGCTAACAGGAATGCATAGAGAAAAGTATTCTTCAGTTACGTGCGGATTTCAGCGTCGAATAGCTTATAGTTTTAGAAGGTAGGCAGTCAAACGCGACCTATTTTGTAAATAATGAAATGCATTGATGAAAGCCCTCTAAAACCGTGGTTTTCTGATGGACCATGACCACATTTTCTGATAGCTCTTGATCCAGAGACCATCAGTGGTTTCAGAATGCCAAAATTCGCATTTGTTTAGAATGGTCGTTTTTAATTTCCATGGCCAAATCGTGAAGTTGATAATACCCCCTGTTGAACTTTTCAATTTCCCGACGGACACGGATTCTTCTGAAAGCCAGCACCCTGACTCGAAAATTTCACGGCGGATTTCAATGGTGCAGGTGTTTCTCTCTGACATTTCGTTTTCTGGCAATTTGCAGAAAACATTAATAAAATACCTCATTTCACCCAAATGCCACCTACATTGCCGCCGTTTTTACGTTTCCCTGTCGTCGTAACCGCAGTCGCTAACAGAGATGCATAGAAAAATGTTACTTCAGTTTACGTGCGGATTTCAGCGTCGAATGACATAGTTTAGAAGATGCAGGCAGTCAAACATGACCTATTTTGCTTAAATATTGAAAATGCATTAAATAGAGAAAACCCTCTAGATGTGTTTCTGCAAATTGGACAAATGACCACATTTTCTGATGGCTCTTGATCCCAGGAACACGCCAGTGGTTTCAAGATGCCAAATTCGCATTTGTTTAGGAGATAGTCGTTTAATTTCATGGCCAAATCAGTAAAAGTTGATAATACCCCCCCCTGTTGAACTTTTCAAATTTCGACCGGACACGGATTCTTCTAGCCAGCACCTTAGCTCGAAATTTCACGGCGGTTTCAATGGTGCAGGTCATTTCTCTCTGACGTTTCTGTTTCTGGCAATTTGCGAAAGCATTATTAAAATACGCCATTTCACCAAAATGCCACTAAATTGCCATACGTTTTTTTACGTTTCCTGTCGTCATGTACCCAGTCGCTAACAGAGATGCATGAGAAAGTATTCTTCAGTTTACATTGCGGATTTCAGCGTCGAATAGCTTATAGTTTAGAAGATACAGGCAGTCGACATGACCTATTTGTAAATGTGAAAATGCATTAAAATGAAAGCCCTCAAACGTAGTTTTCTGGAATTGGACAAGTGACCACATTTTCTGATAGCTCTTGATCCCAGGAACACGCCGGTGGTTTCGAGATGCCAAAATTCGCATTTGTTTTAGAATGTAGTCGTTTTAATTTCCATGGCCAAATCGTAAAGTTAATGTAATACCCCTGTTGGGCAAATTTCGACCGGACACGGATTCTTCTGAAAGTAGCACCTGTCTCAGAATTTCCACGGCGGTTTCTGTGGTGCAGGTCATTTCTCTCTGACGTTTCGTTTTCTGGCAATTTGCAGAAACTGTGTAAATACATGTTTCACCCAAATGCCACCTGTTGCCGCCGTTTTTTTGTTTCCCTATCGTGTGTACCAGTCGCTAACAGGAATGCATAGAGAAAGTATTCTTCGGACGTGGATTTCAGCGTCGAATAGCTTATAGTTTAGAAGATACAGGCGATTAGGCATGACCTATTTTGTAAATAGTGAAAATGCATTAAATGAAAACCCTCCTAAAACCGTGGTTTTCTACCAAATTGGACAAATAACCACATTTTCTGATAGCTCTTGATCCCAGGAACACGCCAATTGGTTTCAGAATGCAAAATTCGCATTTGTTTAGGAGATGGTCGTTTAATTTCATGGCCAAATCTGGCAAAGTTGATATGCCCCCCTGTTGAACTTTCCAAATTTCGACCGGACACAGATTCTTCTAAATGGCACCTGACTCAGAATTTCAGTAGTTTTCAATGATTGATCATTTTTCTCTCTGGTTTCGTTTTGTAATTTGCAGAAAACATTAATAAGACCGCCATTTTCACCCCAAATACCACCTACGGCTATGTTTTTGTTCCTATCGTCATGCGCAGTCGCTAGGAATGCATGAAGAAGTATTCTTCAGTTTGACTGTTGCAGTTTCAGCGTCAGATGACATAGTTTAGAAGATACAGGCGTCAAACGCGACCTGGCCACATGTGCAAATGCATTAAAATAGAAAACCTCTAAAAACCGTCGTTTTCTACCAAATTGGACAAATGACCACATTTTCTGATAGCTCTTGATCCAACACGCCAATTGGTTTCAGATGCAAAATTCAGCTGTTTAGGAGATATGGTCGTTTCAATTTCCATGGCCCAAATAGTAAAAGTTGATAATACCCCCCCCTGTTGAACTTTTCAAATTTCGATGGACACGGATTCTTCTAATATTTTGACTCAAAATTTCCGCAGCGTTTCAATGGTGCAGGTCATTTCTCTCGATTTCATTTTCTAACCCAATTTGCGAAAACATTAATAAAATACGCCATTTTCACCAGTACCACCTAAATTGCCGCCGTTTTTTACGTTTCCCTGTCGTCATGTACCAGTCATGCTGGGAATGTAGAAAGAGTATTCTTCCAGTTTACGTGCGGATTTCAACTTCAGATAATATAGTTTAGAAGATACAGGCAGTCAAACATGACCTATTTTGTAAATATTGAAAATGCATTAAAATGAAGAAAACCCTCTAAAAACCGTGGTTTTCTACCAAATTGGACAAATGACCACATTTTCTGATAGCTCTTGATCCCAGGAACACGCCGGTGGTTTCAGAATGCAAAATTCGCATTTGTTTAGGAATATGGTCGTTTTAATTTCTTAGTGATCAGTAAGTTATTAATACCCCCCCTGTTGAACTTTTAGAATTTCGACCGGACACGGATTCTTCACAGAAAGTAACACCTGTCTCGAGAATTTCACGGCGGTTTCAATGGTGCAGGTCATTTTTCTCTCGACGTTTCGTTTTCTGGCAATTTGCGAAAACATTAATAAAATACGCCATTTCACCCAAATGCACACCTACATTGCCACCAATTTTTTGTTCCTGTCATCATGTATGATCGCTAACAGGAATGCATAGAAAGTATTCTTCAGTTTACGTGCGAATTTCAGCGATCGAATAGCTTATAGTTTAGAAGATGAGCAGTCATTATGACCTATTTTATGATAATGCGTTAAAATGAAAACCCTCTAAAAACCGTGGTTTCTACCAGTGGACAAATGACCACATTTTGATAGCTCATGATCCCAGGAACACGCCGAGTGGTTTCGGAATGCCAAAATTCGCATTTGTTTAGGAGGATATGGTCGTTTAATTTCCATGGCCAAATCGTAAAAGTTGATAATACCCCCTGTTGAACTTTTCATTCGACGGACACGGATTCTTCACAAAGCCAGCACCTGACTCGAAATTTCGTGGTTTCTCAATGGTGCAGGTCATTTCTCTGACGTTTCGTTTTCTGGCAATTTGCGAAAACATTAATAAAATACGCCATTTTCACCCAAAATGCCACCTACATTTGCCGCCGTTTTTTTTACGTTTCCCTGTCGTCATGTACCAGTCGCTAACAGGAATGCATGAAAAGTATTCTTCAGTTTACATTGCAGTTTCAGCGTCGAATGGCTTATAGTTTAGAAGATTACAGGCAGTCAAACGCGGCCTGTTTGTAAATATTAAATGCATTAAATGAAAACCCTCTAAAATGGTTTTCTACCAAATTAGACAAATGACACATTTCCTGATGGCTCTGATCAGGAACACGCCAGGTGGACAGAATGCCAAAATTTCGCATTTGTTTAGGAGATATGGTCGTTTTAATTTTCCATGGCCAAATCGTAAAGTTGATAGCTACCCCCCTGTTGAACTTTCAAATTTCGACCGGACACGGATTCTTCTGAAGCCAGCTGACTCGGAATTTCCTGACTAGTGATATTTCTCTGATAAACCTGATATCAGCGATTTGCGAAACATTAATGAAATACGCCATTTTCCCCAAAGTACCTAAATTGCCATAGATTTTTTTACGTTTCCCTGTCGTGTTGCCAGTCCTTTAGGAATGCATAGAGAAGAAGTATTCTTGGTTACATTTAGTTCAACGTCGAATGGCTTATAGTTTTAGAAGATACAGGCAGTCAAACGACCATATTTGTAAATAATGAAAATGCATTAAAATGAAGAAAACCCCTCCAAACCATTGGTTTTCTACCAAATTGGACAAAATGACCACATTTTCTGATAGCTCTTGATCAGGAACACGCCGGTGGTTCAGAATGCCAAATTCGCATTTGTTTTGGGAGATATGGTGTTTAATTTCATGGCCAAATCGTAAAAGTTGATAATACCCCTGTTGAACATACAAATTTCGACCAGACTGATTCTTCTGACCAGCACCTGTCTCGAGAACCGGCAGTTTCAATGGTGCGAGTCCATTTTCTCTCCTGACGTTTCGTTTTCCTTGTTGCAACATTAATAAAATATCATTCGCAAAGTACCACCATTGCCGCCGTTTTTGTTCCCTGTCGTCATGTACCAGTCGCTAACAGGAATCATGAAAGTATTCTTCAGTTTACGTGCGGATTTCCAGCGTCAGATAGCTTATAGTTTAGAATACAGGCAGTCAAACGACCTATTTTGTAAATATTGAAAATGCATTAAAATGGAAGAAAACCCTCTAAAACCGTGGTTTTCACCGATTGAATAATGACCACATTTTCCTGATAGCTCACCGATCCAGGAACACGCCGGTGGTTTCAGAATGCCAAATTCGCATTTGTTTGGAGATATGGTCGTTTTAGTTCCATGGCCGTCATGGGTTAATCATACCCCTGTTGAACTTTTCAAATTTCGACCGGACACGGATTCTCCCAATGGCACCCTGACTCAGAGATTTCACGGCAGTTTCAATGGTGCAGGTGTTTCTCTCTGACGTTTCGTTTCTGGCAGTTGCGAAAACATTAATGAAATACTACCATTTCACCCAAAATACCACCTACATTGCCGCCGTTTTTTACGTTTCCCTGTCGTCGTAGTACCAGTCGCTAACAGGAATGCATAGAAAGTATTCTTGCCCAGTTTGCGTACGGATTTCAGCGTCGAATAGCTTATAGTTTAGGAGATACAGGCAGTCAAACGCGTATATTTGCGTGTGAAAATGCATTAAAATGAAAACCCTCTAAATCGTGGTTTTCTGAAGTGAATAAATGACACATTTCTGATAGCTCTTGATCCAGGAACACGCGGTGGTTTCAGAGATGCAATTCAACATTTGTTTTGGAGATGGTCGTTTTAATTTCCATGGCAAATCGTAAGTTGATAATACCCCTGTTGAACACTGGAATTTCGATGGATGGATTCTTCTGACCAACACCCCTGACTCGAAATTTCAGCGGTTTTCAATGGTGCAGGTCATTTTCTCTCGACGTTTCGTTTTCAGCGGTTGCAAGCATTAATAAAATACGTCATTTCACCCAAATGCCACTCATTGCCGCCGTTTTTACGTTTCCCTGTCGTCATGTACCAGTCGCTAACAGGAATGCATAGAGAAAAGTATTCTTCAGTTTGTGCAGTTCAATCGAATAGCTTATAGTTTAGAATACAGGCAGTCAAACATGACCTATTTTGAAATAGTAAATGCATTAAAATGAAAGCCCTCTAAAACAATAGTTTTCTACCAAATTGGGCCACATTTCTGATAGCCCTTGATCAGGAACATAATTGGTTTTTCAGATGCCAAATTCGCATTTGTTTGGAGATATGGTCGTTTTAGTT
This sequence comes from Teleogryllus oceanicus, assembly GCA_964035755.1. Taxonomy (NCBI): domain Eukaryota; kingdom Metazoa; phylum Arthropoda; class Insecta; order Orthoptera; family Gryllidae; genus Teleogryllus; species Teleogryllus oceanicus. Next base: position 98,014,743 of record CAXIVR010000008.1, on the reverse strand, counting down.
TCATGGCAAATCGTAAGAGTTGATAATACCCCCTGTTGAACAAATTTCGATGGACTGGATTCTTCTGAAATGTGCCTGTCTGATTTCACGGCGGTTCAATGGTGCAGATCATTTTCTCTCCAGCGTTTGTTTTCTAGCAGTTTGCGAAACATTTAATAAAATACGCCATTTTACCAAAATGCCACCTACATTGCCACCGTTTTTACGTTTCCCTGTCGTCATGTACAGTCGCTAACAGAGATGCATAGAAAATTCTTCCAGTTTACGTGCGGATTTCAGCGTCAGATAGCTTATAGTTTAGAAGGTAAGGCAGTCAAACGCGACCTATTTTGTAAATATTGAAAATGCATTAAAATAGAAAACCCTCTAAAACCGTGGTTTTCTACAAATTGGACAAATACCATTTCAGTAGCTCATGATCCAGGAACGCCAGTGGTTTCAGAATGCAAAATTCGCATTTGTTTGGAGATATGGTCGTTTTAATTTCCATGGCCAAATCGTAAAAGTTGATAATACCCCTGTTGAACTTTTTCTAAATTTCGACAGACACGGATTCTTCAAAGCCAGCACCCTGACTCGAAATTTCACGGCGGTTTCAATGGTGCAGGTCATTTTTCTCTCTGACGTTTCGTTTTCTGGCAATTTGCGAAAACATTAATAAAATACGCCATTTTCACCCAAAATGCCACCTACATTGCCGCCGTTTTTTTTACGTTTCCCTGTCGTCATGTACCAGTCGCTAACAGGAATGCATAGAAGAGTATTCTTCAGTTTTACGTACGGATTTCAGCGTCCAGATAGCTTATAGTTTAGAAGATACAGGCAGTCAAACATGACCTATTTGTAAACATTGAAAATGCAATAAAATGAAGAAAACCCTCTAAAAACCGTGGTTTTCTACCAAATTGGACAAATGACCACATTTTCTGATAGCTCTTGATCCCAGGAACACGCCAGTGGTTTCAGAATGCAAATTCGCATTTGTTTGGAATATGGTCGTTTAATTTCCAGCCAAATCGTAAAAAGTTGATAATACCCCCTGTTAGACTTTTCAAATTTCGACCGGACACAGTTCTTCTGAAGCCAGCACTGACTCGAAATTTCGGCGGTTTTCAATGATGCAGGTCATTTCTCTATCTGACGTTTCGTTTTCACAACGATTGCGAAAACATTAATAAAATACGCCATTTCACCCAAAATGCCACCTACATTGCCGCCGTTTTTACGTTTCCACATCGTCGCGCAGTCGCTAACAGAGATGCATGAAAAGTATTCTTCAGTTTACGTGCGGATTTCAGCGTCAGATAAACATAGTTTAGAATGCAGGCAGTCAAACATGACCTATTTTGTAAATATTGAAAATGCGTAAAATGAAAACCCTCCCAAAAACCGTAGTTTTCTGCAATTGGACAAATGACCACATTTTCTGATAGCTCTTGATCACGGGAACACGCCAGTGGTTTCAGAATGCCAAAATTCGCATTTGTTTTACGGAGATATGGTCGTTTAATTTCCATGGCCAAATCGTAAAGAAGTTGATAACCACCCCCTGTTGAACTTTTCAAATTTCGATAGTTTGGATTCTTCAAGCCAGCACTGACTCGAGATTTCCGTAGTTTCAATGGTGCAGGTCATTTTCTCTCGACTTTCATTTCTGGCAATTTGCGAAAACGTGTCGTCATATTTCATAAATGCCACCTACATTGCCGCCGTTTTTACGTTTCCTGTCGTCATGTACCAATCGCTAACAGGAATGCGCAGAAAGTATTCTTCGGATTTGTTAGTTCAATCAGCTTATAGTTTAGAAGATACAGGCAGTCAAACGACCTATTTGTAAATGTGAAAATGCATTAAAATGGAAAACCCTCAAAACGTAGTTTTCTACCAAATTGGACAAATGAAAACATTTTCTGATAGCTCTTGATCCCAGGAACACGCCGGTGGTTCAGAATGCCAAAATTCGCATTTATTTAGGAGATATGGTCATTTAAATTTCCATGGCCAAATCGTAAGTTGATAATACCCCTGTTGAACTTTCAAATTTCGACCGGACTGGATTCTTCAGCCAGCACCCTGACTCGAAATTTCGGCAGTTTCAATGGTGCAGGTCATTTCTCTCCTGACGTTTCGTTTCCTGGCAATTTGCGAAACATTAATAAAATACGCCATTTTCACCCAAGTACCTACATTTGCCGCCGTTTTTTTTACGTTTCCCTGTCGTCATGTACCAGTCGTTAACAGGAATGCATAGAGAAAAGTATTCTTCAGTTACGTTCCGAATTCAGCGTCGAATAGCTTATAGTTTAGAAGATACAGGCAGTCAAACATGGCTATTTTGTAAATATTAGAAAATGCATTAAAATGAAAACCTCTAAAAACCGTAGTTTTCTAAGTGGATTAAATGACCACATTTTCTGATAGCTCTTGATCACGGAACCGCCAGTGGTTTCAGAATGCCAAAATTCGCATTTGTTTAGGAGATATGGTCGTTTAATTTCCATGGCCATTGTAAAGTTATTAATACCCCTGTTGAACTTTTCAAATTTCGACCGGACGCGGATTACTATTAGCACCTATTCAGAATTTCACGGCGGTTTTCAATGGTCAGTCATTTTCTCTCTGACGTTTCGTTTTCTGGCAATTTTGCGAAAACATTGTCCGGCCGCCATTTCACCCAAAGTACCACCTACATTGCCGCCGTTTTTTACGTTTCCCTGTCGTCATGTACCAGTCGCTAACAGATGCATAGAAAAGTATTCTTCAGTTTACGTGCAGTTTCAGCATCGAATAGCTTATGGATTTAGAAGATACAGGCAGTCAAACGACCTATTTTGGAAATATTGAAATGCATTAAGATGAAAGCCTCTAAAGACCGTAGTTTTCTACCGTTGGGAAGCCACATTTTCTGATGACCCTTGATCAGGAACGCCGGTGGTTTCAGATGCCAGATTCGCATTTGTTTAGGAATGGTCGTTTTAATTTCCATGTGAAATCCGTAAGGTGATAATACCCCCTGTTGAACTTTCGTTCGACGGACACGGATTCTTCAAAAAGCCAGCACCCTGTCTCGAAATTTCGGCGTTTCAATGGTGCAGGTCATTTTTCTCTCTGACGTTTCGTTTTCAGTGCAATTTGCAAAAACATTAATAAAATACGCCATTTTCACCCAAAATACCACCTACATTGCCGCCGTTTTTTTTACGTTTCCCTGTCGTCATGTACCAGTCGCTAGCAACAGGAATGCATGAAAAGTATTCTTCAGTTTACGTGCGGATTTCAATGAATGACTTATAGTTTAGAAGATGAACGGAAGTCAAACGCGCCTATTTTGTAAATATTAATGCATTAAAATGAAGAAAACCCTCTAAAAACCGTGGTTTTCTACCAAATTGGACAAATGACCACATTTTCTGATAGCTCTTGATCCCAGGAACACGCCGGTGGTTTCAGAATGCCAAAATTCGCATTTGTTTAGGAGATATGGTCGTTTTAATTTCCATGGCCAAATCGTAAAAGTTGATAATACCCCCCTGTTGAACTTTTCAAATTTCGATGGACCTGATTCTTCACAAGCCAGCACCTGACTCAGAATTTCACGGCGGTTTCAATGGTGCAGTCATTTTCTCTCTGACGTTTCATTTTCATGATTTGCAAGCATTATTAAAATCACATCATTTCACCCAAAGTACACCTACATTGCCGCCGTTTTTACGTTCCCTGTCATCGTGTACAGTCGCTAACGAAGATGCATAGAGAAAGTATTCTTCTGATTTACGTTGCAGTTTCAGCGTCAGATAGCTTATAGTTTTAGAAGATACAGGCAGTCAAACGACCTGTTTGATATTGAAATGCATTAAGGCGAAGAAACCCTCTGAAACCGTGGTTTTCTACCAAATTGGAGAAGCCACATTTCTGATAGCTATGATCAGGAACACGCCGGTGGTTTCAGAATGCCAAATTCGCATTTGTTTAGAATATGGTCATTTAATTTCCATGGCCAAATCATGAGATTGATAATACCCCCTGTTGAACTTTCAAATTTCGACCGGACACGGATTCTTCTGAAAGCCATTTCCCCTATACAAATTTCACGGCGGTTTCAATGGTGCAGGTCATTTTTCTCTCTGACGTTTCGTTTTCTGGCAATTTGCGAAAACATTAATAAAATACGCCATTTTCACCCAAAATGCCACCTACATTGCCGCCGTTTTTTTTACGTTTCCCTGTCGTCATACCAGTCGCTAACAGGAATGCATGAAAAGTATTCTTCAGTTTACGTCGGATTCAGCGTCGAAAGCTTATAGTTTAGAAGATACGGCATCAAACCGGGCCTATTTTAAATTGAAAATGCATAAAATGAAAACCCTCAAAACCGTGGTTTTTTACAAATTGGACAAAGACCACATTTTCTGTAGCTCTTGATCCAGGAACACGGGTGGTTTCAGATGCAAAAATTCGCATTTTTTGGAGATATGGTCGTTTTTAAATTTCCTGGCCCAAAACGTAAAGTTGATAATACCCCCTGTTAACTTTCAATTTCGACCGGACACGGATTCTTCAGCAGCACCTGACTCGAAATTTCACGGCGGTTTCAATGGTGCAGGTCATTTTTCTCTCTGACGTTTCGTTTTCAGCATTTTCAAAACATTTAAAAAAATACGCCATTTTTACCAAATGCCACCTACATTGCCGCCGTTTTTTTTACGTTTCCCTGTCGTCATGTACCAGTCGCTAACAGGAATGCATAGAGAAAAGTATTCTTCAGTTTACGTGCGGATTTCAGCGTCGAATAGCTTATAGTTTAGAAGATACAGGCAGTCAAACCCGCCTATTTTAAATTGAAAATGCATTAAAATGAAGAAAACCCTCTAAAAACCGTGGTTTTCTACCAAATTGGACAAATGACCACATTTTCTGATAGCTCTTGATCCAGGAACACGCCAGTGGTTTCAGAATGCCAAAATTCGCATTTTTTTAGGAGATATGGTCGTTTTAATTTCCATGGCCAAATCATGAGATTGATAATACCCCCCCCTGTTGAACTTTTCAAATTTCGACCGGACACGGATTCTTCTGAAAGCCAGCACCCTGACTCGAAATTTCACGGCGGTTTCAATGGTGCAGGTCATTTTTCTCTCTGACGTTTCGTTTTCTGGCAATTTGCGAAAACATTAATAAAATACGCCATTTTCACCCAAATGCACCCTACGTACCACCGTTTTTACGTTTCCTGTCATCATGTACCAGTCGTTAACAGGAATGCATAGAGAAAAGTCAGTGCCAGTTTACATTGCGGATTTCAGCGTCGAATGGCTTATAGTTTAGAAGATACGGGCAGTCAAACGCGGCCTATTTTGTAAATGTGAAATGCATTAAAATGGAGAAAAGTATTCTTCAGTTTACATTGCGGATTTCAGCGTCGAATAGCTTATAGTTTAGAAGATACAGGCAGTCAAACGCAGCCTATTTGTAAATATTGAAAATGCATTAAAATGAAGAAAACCCTCTAAAAACCGTGGTTTTCTACCAAATTGGACAAATGACCACATTTTCTGATAGCTCTTGATCCCAGGAACACGCCGGTGGTTTCAGAATGCCAAAATTCGCATTTGTTTAGGGATATGGTCGTTTTGTAGTTTCCAACTGGCCAAATCGTAAAGTTGATAATACCCCCCCTGTTTGAACTTTTCAAATTTCGACCGGACGCAGTTCTTCCTGAAAGCCAGCATGACTCGAATTTCACGGCGGTTTCAATGGTGCGAGTCATTTCTCCTCTGACGTTTCGTTTTCTGGCAATTTGCGAAAACATTAATAAAATACGCCATTTTCACCCAAAATGCCACCTACATTGCCGCCGTTTTTTTTACGTTTCCCTGTCGTCATGTACCAGTCGCTAACAGGAATGCATAGAGAAAAGTATTCTTCAGTTTACGTGCGGATTTTCAGCGTCAGATAAACCTGGTTAGAATACCACAGGCAGTCAAGCCATGACCCTTCTATTTTGCCAAATATTGAAAATGCATTAAAATGAAAGCCCTCTAAAACCGTGGTTTTCTGATGGACAATGACCACATTTTCTGATAGCTCTTGATCCCAGGGACTTACGCGGTGGTTTCAGAATGCAAAATTCTAGCATTTGTTTTAGGAGATATGGTCATTTTTAATTTCCATGGCCAAATCGTAAAGTTATTAATACCCCTATTGAACTTTCAAATTTCGACCGGACACGGATTCTTCTGAAAACCCAGCACCTGACTCAAATTTCACGGCGGTTTCAATGGTGCAGTCATTTTTCTCTCTGGCGTTTCGTTTTCTGGCAATTTGCGAAAACGTGTAAAATACGCCATTTCACCAAATGCCACCTACATTGCCGCCGTTTTTTTACGTTTCCCTGTCGTCATGTACAGTCAGCAACAGAATGCATAGAAAAGTATTCTTCAGTTTACGTGCAGATTCCAGCGTCAGGCGGTATAGTTTAGAAGATACAGGCAGTCAAACATGACCTATTTTGTAAATATTGAAAATGCATTAAAATGAAGAAAACCCTCTAAAAACCGTGGTTTTCTACCAAATTGGACAAATGACCACATTTTCTGATAGCTCTTGATCCCAGGAACACGCCGGTGGTTTCAGAATGCAAAATTCGCATTTGTTTAGGAATATGGTCATTTTAATTTCCATGGCCGATCCTTAAAAGTTGATGTACCCCTATTGCTGGGCTTTTCAAATTTCGATGGACTGGATTCTTCAGAAAGCCAGCACCTGACTCGAAATTTCGGCGGTTTCAATGGTGCAGGTCATTTTCTCTCCTGACGTTTCGTTTTCTGGCAATTTGCAGAAACATTAATGAAATACGCCATTTCACCCAAAATGCCACCATTACCGCCGTTTTTACGTTTCCCTGTCGTCATGCTTGCCAGTCCTTCGCAGGAATCATAGAAGAAACATTCTTCAGTTTACGTGCGGATTTCAGCGTGAATAGCCGTTAGAAGATACAGGCAGTCAAACATGACCTATTTTGTAAATATGAAAGTACATTAAAATGAAAACCCTCTACAAACCGTGGTTTCTACCAAATTGGACAAATGACCACATTTTCTGATAGCTCTTGATCCCAGGAACACGCCGGTGGTTTCAGAATGTCACAATTCGCATTTGTTTAGGAGATGGTCGTTTTAATTTCCGCTTGGCCGATGTAAAAGTTGATAATACCCCCTGTTGAACTTTTCAAATTTCGACCGGACACGATTCTTCTGAAAGCAAGCACCCTGACTCGAAATTTTACGGCGGTTTCAATGGTGCGAGTCATTTTCTCTCTGACGTTTTGTTTTCTTGGTGCAAAAAACATTAATAAAATGCGCCATTTTCACCCAATGCCTACATTGCCGCCGTTTTTACGTTTCCCCTGTCGTCATGTACCGATCGTTGGGAATGCATAGAAAAGTATTCTTCGGTTCCGTGCAGGTTCAGCGTCAGACGCTTATAGTTTAGAAGATACGGGCAGTCAAACGCGGCCTATTTTGTAAATATTGAAATGCATTAAATGGAGAAAGTATTCTTCAGTTTACGTGCGGATTCAGCGTCGAATAGCTTATAGTTTGAAGATACAGGCAGTCAAACGCGACCTGGCCACATGAAATGTGAAAATGCATTAAAATGAAAACTATCCTCTAAACCGTAGTTTTCTACCAGAATTGGACAAACGACCATTTTCTGATAGCTCTTGATCCAGGAACACGCCAGTGGTTTCAGAATGCCAAAATTCGCATTTGTTTGGAGATGCCCGATCAATTTTAATTTCCATGGCAAATCGTAAGTTGATAATACCCCCTGTTGAACTTCAAATTTCAGCCGGACACGGATTCTTCTGAAAGCCAGCACTGACTCGAAATTTCACGGCCAGTTTCAATGGTGCCGAGTCATTTCTCTCTGACGTTTCGTTTCCTGGCAATTTGCGAAAACATTAATAAAATACGCCATTTTCACCCAAAATGCCACCTACATGCCGCCATTTTTCTTACGTTCCCTGACGTCTGTGTACCCAGTCGCTAACAGATCATAGAAAGTATTGCTTCAGTTTACGTGCGGATTCCAGCGTCAGATAGCTTACTTATAGTTTAGAAGATTACAGGCAGTCAAACGCTGACCTGTTTTGCCAAATATTGAAAATGCATTAAAATGAAAACCCTCTAAAACCGTGGTTTCACCGATTGGACAAACGACCACATTTTCTGATAGGCTCTTGATCCGGAACACGCCAGTGTAGTTTCAGAATGCGAAATTCGCATTTGTTTGGAGATATGGTCGTTTAATTTCCATGGCCAAATCATGAAGTTGATAATACACACCTGTTGAACACTTCATTTCGACCGGACACGGATTCTTAAAGCCAGCACCTGACCTCAAGGAATTTCCACGGCGGTTTCAATGGTACGATCATTTTCTCTCTGACGTTTCGTTTTCTGGCAATTTGCGAAAACATTATTACAAATACGCCATTTTCACCCAGTACCACCTACATTGCCATGTTTTTTTACGTTTCCCTGTCGTCATGTACCAGTCGCTAGGAATGCATAGAAAAGTATTCTTTAAGTTTACGTGTGGATTTCAGCGCATCCGAATAGCTTATAGTTTAGAAGATACAGGCAGTCAAACATGACCTATTTTGTAAATATTGAAAATGCATTAAAATGAAGAAAACCCTCTAAAAACCGTGGTTTTCTACCAAATTGGACAAATGACCACATTTTCTGATAGCTCTTGATCCCAGGAACACGCCGGTTGTTTCAGAATGCCAAAATTCGCATTTGTTTAGGAGATATGGTCGTTTTAATTTCCATGGCCAAATCGTAAAGTTGATAATGCTGCCCCTGTTGGAACTTTCAAATTTCGACCGGACACAGATTCTTCAAGAAAGCCAACACCCTGACTCATGAAATTTCACGGCGGATTCAATGGTACGGGTCATTTTCTCTGACGTTTCGTTTCCTGGCAATTTGCAGAAAACGTTAATAAAATACGCCATTTTCACCCAAAATGCACTACATTGCCGCCGTTTTTACGTTTTCCCTAATAAATCATGTACCCAGTCGCTAACAGGAATGCATGAGAAAGTATTCTTCAGTTCACGTGCGGATTTCAGCGTCGAATGACATAGTTTACAGAAGATACAGGCAGTCAAACGCGGCCTATTTTGTAAATATGAAGGCCATTAAAAAATGAAGAAAACCACTCTAAAACCGTAGTTTCTGCAAATTGGACAAACGACCACATTTTCTGATAGCTCTTGATCCCAGGAACACGCCGGTGGTTTGAGAATGCCAAAATTCGCATTTGTTTAGGAGATATGGTCGTTTGAATTTCCACGGCCAAATCGTAAAAGTTGATAATACCCCCCCCTGTTGAACTTTTCAAATTTCGACCGGACACGGATTCTTCTGAAAGCCACACCCTGACTCGAAGTTTCACGTGGCGGTTTCAATGGGGCAGGTCATTTTTCTACTCTCAGCGTTTCGTTTCCACAATTTGAAAACATTAATAAATCACGCCATTTTCACCCAAAATGCCACCTACATTGCCGCCGTTTTTTTTACGTTTCCCTGTCGTCATGTACCAGTCGCTAACAGAGATCATGAAAAGTATTCTTCAGGTTACGTACGGATTTCAGCGTCAAGATAGCTTATAGTTTAGAAGATACACAGGCAGTCAAACTGCAGCCTGGCCGTAAATGTGAAATGCATTAAAATGAAAACCCTCCTAAAAACCGTGGTTTTCTACCGATTGGACAAACGACCACATTTTCTGATAGCTCTTGATCCCAGGAGGAACGCGCCGGTGGTTTCGATACCAAAATTCGCATTTGTTTAGGAGATATGGTCGTTTTAATTTCCGCTGGCCAAATCGTAAAGTGATAATACCCCTGTTGAACTTTTCAAATTTCGACCAGTTTGAGTTCTTACAAATAGCACCCTGACTCGAAATTTCGGCAGTTTCAATGGTTGCAGATCATTTTTCTCTCTGACGTTTTCGTTTTCTGGCAATTTTGCGGCTTGATAATAAAATACGCCATTTTCACCCAAAATGCCACCTACATTGCCGCCGTTTTTTTTACGTTTCCCTGTCGTCATGTACCAGTCCTTTAAGTGCATAGAAAGTAATTCTTCAGTTTACGTGCAGTTCAGCGTCGAATAGCTTATAGTTTAGAAGATACAGGCGATCAAATATGACCTATTTTGTAAATAATGAAATGCATTAAAATGGAAAGTATTCTTCAGTTTACGTGCGGATTTCAGCGTCTGAATAGCTTATAGTTTAGAAGATACAGGCGGTCAAACGCAGCCTATTTTGTAAATATGAAAATGCATTAAAATGAAGAAAACCCTCCCAAAACACTGGTTTTCTACCAAATTGGACAAACGACCACATTTGATAGCTCTTGATCCAGAGTGCCAGTGGTTTCAGAATGCCAAAAAAATTCGCATTTGTTTGGAATATGGTCATTTTAATTTCCATGGCCAAATCGTAAAGTTAGTAATACCCCTGTTGAACTTTTCAAATTTCGACCAGACTGGATTCTTCTGAAAATAGCACCCTGACTCAATTTGGCAGTTTCAATGGTGCAGGTCATTTTCTCTCCTGACGTTTCGTTTTCTGGCAATTTAAAAACATTAATAAAATACGCCATTTTCACCAAAATGCCTACATTGCCGCCGTTTTTTTTACGTTCCCTGTCGTCATGTACCAGTCGCTAACAGGAATGCATAGAGAAAAGTATTCTTCAGTTTACGTGCGAATTTCAGCGTCGAATAGCTTATAGTTTAGAAGATACAGGCAGTCAAACATGACCTATTTTGTAAATATTGAAAATGCATTAAAGTAAAACCCTCTGAAGCCGTGGTTTTCTACCAAGTGGACAAACGACCACATTTCTGATAGCTCTTGATCCCAGAACGCCGGTGGTTCAGAATGCAAAATTCGCATTTGTTTAGGAGATGGTCGTTTTAATTTCCATGTAGCCAAATCGTAAAGTTGATAATACCCCCTGCCAAAGACTTTCAAATTTCGACCGGACTGGATTCTTCTAGCCAGCACCCTGACTCAAATTTCACGGCGAGTTTCAATGGTGCAGGTCATTTCTCTCCTGACGTTTCGTTTTCTGGCAGTTTGAAAACGGTATTAATAAAATACGCCATTTTCACCCAAAATGCCACCTACGTGCCGCCGTTTTTACGTTTCCCTGTCGTGTGCGCAAGTCGCTAGAAGGTGCATAGAGAAAAGTATTCTTCCAGTTTACGTGCGGATTTCAGCGTCAGATAACCTTATGGTTTCGAAGTACAGGCAGTCAAACGCGACCTATTTTGTAAATGTTGAAAATGCATTAAAATCAGAAAACCATCCTAAAAACCCGTGGTTTCTACATTGGACAAATGACCACATTTCACGTGCTCTTGATCAGGAACACGCCGGTTGTTTCAGAATGCCAAAATTAGCATTTGTTTAGGAGATATGGTCGTTTTAATTTCCATGGCCAAATCGTAAAAGTTGATAATCTACCCCTGAACTTTCAAATTTCGACCGGACACAGATTCTTAAGCCAGCACCCTGACTCGAAATTTCCTGGCGGTTTCAATGGTGCAGATCATTTCTCTCTGACGTTTCGATTTCTGGCAATTTGGTATTAATAAAATACGCCACTACCCAAAATGCCACCTACGTACCGCCATTTTTGTTTCCCTGTCGTGCGCGCAGTCGCTAACAGATGCATAGAGAAAAAGTATTCTTCAGTTCGTGCGGATTTCAGCGTCAGATAGCTTATAGTTTAGAATGCAGGCAGTCAAGCGACCTGTACGCTAATGTGTACGTGATAAAATGAAGAAAAACCCTCTAAAACCAGCTGGTTTTCTACCGGTGGACAAACGACCACATTTCTGATAGCTTCTGATCCCAGGAACACGCCGGTGGTTTTCAGAATGCCAAAATTCGCATTTTATTTGGAGATATGGTCGTTTTAATTTCATGGCCAAATCGTAAAAAGTTGATAGCCACCTGTTGAACTTTACAAATTTCGACCGGACACGGATTCTTCTGAAGCCAACTGACTCGAAATTTCGGCGGTTTTCAATGGTACGAGTCATTTTCTCTGACGTTTTCGTTTTCTGGCAATTTGCGAAAACATTAATAAATCATCATTTCACCCAAATACCACCTACATTACCGCCATTTTACGTTTCCCCTGTCGTCATGCTTGCAGTCGCTAACAAATGCATAGAAGTATTCTTCAGTTTACGTGCGGATTTCAGCGTCAGATAGCTTATAGTTTAGAAGATACAGCAGTCAAACGCGGCCTATTTTGCCAAATATTGAAAATGCATTAAATGAAAACCCTCAAAACCGTGGTTTTCTACCAAATTGGACAAACGACACATTTTCTGTTAACTCTTGATCCCAGGAACACCGCCAGTGTTTCAGAATGCAAAATTCGCATTTTGTTTAGGAGATATGGTCGTTTTAATTTCCACTTGGCCAAATCGTAAAAGTTGATAATACCTGTGAACTTTTGCAAATTTCGACCGGACACGGATTCTTCTGAGAAACTGGCACCTGACGAATTTCGGCGTTCATTGATTCTGAGTCATTTTCTCTCCTGACGTTTCGTTTCTGGCAATTTGCGAAAACATTAATAAAATCATGTTTTGCCAAAATGCCACCTACATTGCCGCCGTTTTTACGTTTCCTGTCGTCATGTACCAGTCGTTGCTGAAGATGCGCAGAAAAGTATTCTTCGGTTGGTGGATTTCAGCGTCAGATAGCTTATGGTTAGAAGATACAGGCAGTCAAACTGACCTATTTTGTAAATGGCAGAAAATGCATTAAAATGGAAAGTATTCTTGGTTTACATTAAAGTTTCAGCGTCAGATAGCTTATAGTTTAGAAGATACGAGCAGTCAAACATGACCTACTTTTGTAAATATTGAAAATGCGTCAAATGAAAACCCTCTAAAAACCCGTAGTTTTCTACCAAATTGGATAAACGACTGCATTTTTAGTGACTCATGATTCCAGGAACTTGCGCCGGTGGTTTCGGAATGCCAAAATTCGCATTTGTTTAGGAGATATGGTCGTTTATTTCCATGGCCAAATCGAAAGTTAATGCCCCTGTTGAACTAATTTCGCGGACACAGTTCCTCTGAAGCCAGCACCTGACTCATTTAACGGGGTTTCAATGTTGCAGGTCATTTTTCCCCTCTGAGGGTTTGTTTTTGCAATTTGAAAACATTAATAAAAAGCCCTTTTTAGCAAATCCACCTATATTGCCGCCGTTTTTCCCTACGTTTCCTATCGCTTGTCCAGTCGTTACGGAATGCATAGAAAATGCATTTTTCAGTTTACGTGCAGATTTCAGCGTCGAATAGCTTATAGTTTAGAAGATACAGGGGTAAATTGCCCTTTTTTTAAAAAATTAAAATGCATTAAAAAAAAAACCCCCTAAAACCAGTTTTCTTCAATTTGGGCAAATAACATTTTCGGGAAACCCTGATCCCCCGGAAACCCGGTGGTTTCAGATGCAAAATCGCGTTGTTTAGATATGTCGTTTTTTTTTCCATGGCCAAATCAAAAATTGTAAAACCCCCCCTTTGAAATTTTTAAATTTGCCCGGGCACGGGTTCCTCTAACCACCCTGACTCAGAATTAACCGGCGGTTTTAATGGTGCGGATTTTCTCTCTGAGGGTTTGTTTTTAATTTGCAAAACATTCTAAAAAACGCCATTTTAAAAATCCACCTATATTCCCCCTTTTTATTTTCCCCATCGTCTGTACCAGTCTTCGGAAAGTAGAAAAATGCATTTTCAGTTTATCAATTTCAGCGTCAATACATAGTTTAGAAGATCAGGCAGTAAATATGACCTATTTTTGGGAAAAATTTTAAAGATTAAAATGATGCGGATTTCAGCGTCGAATAGCTTATATTTTAAGAAGATACAGGCAGTCAAATATGACCTATTTTAAATATTAAAATGCATTAAAATGAAGAAAACCCTCTACAAACCGTAGTTTTCTTCCAGTTGGACAAACGACCACATTTTCTGATAGCCCATGATCTTAGGAACACGCCGGTGGTTTCAGAATGCCAAAATTCGCATTCGTTTAGGTGATATGGTCGTTTTAATTTTCATGGCCAAATCGTAAAAGTTGATAATACCCCCAACTGTTGAATTTTACAAATTTCGACCGGACACGGATTCCTCAAAAAGCCAGCACCCTGACTCGAAATTTGACGGCGGTTTCAATGGGCAGGTCATTTTTCTCTCTGAGGCTTTGTTTTTTGCAATTTGCGAAAACATTAATAAATACGCCATTTTCAGCCAAAATGCCACCTACATTGCCGCCGTTTTTCTTACGTTTCCTATCGTCGTGTACCAGTCGTTAACAGGAATGCATAGAGAAAAGTATTCTTCAGTTTACGTGCGGATTTCAGCGTCGAATAGCTTATAGTTTAGAAGATACAGGCAGTCAAATATGACTATTTTGTAAATATTGAAAATGCATTAAAATGAAGAAACCTCCAAAACCGTAGTTTTCTTCCAGTTGACAAACGACCACATTTTCTGATAGCCCTTGATCCCAGGAACACGCCGGTGGTTTCAGAATGCCAAAATTCGCATTCGTTTAGGAGATATGGTCGTTTTAATTTCCATGGCCAAATCGTAAAAGTTGATAATACCCCCAACTGTTGAATTTTACAAATTTCGACCGGACACGGATTCCTCTGAAAGCCAGCACCCTGACTCGAAATTTACGGCGGTTTCAATGGTGCAGGTCATTTTTCTCTGAGGCTTTGTTTTTGGCAATTTGCGAAAACATTAATAAAATACGCCATTTTCAGCCAAAATGCCACCTACATTGCCGCCCCGTTTTTCTTACGTTTCCTATCGTCGTGTACCAGTCGTTAACAGGAATGCATAGAGAAAAGTATTCTTCAGTTTACGTGCGGATTTCAGCGTCGAATAGCTTATAGTTTAGAAGATACAGGCAGTCAAAGATGACCTATTTTGGAAATAATGAAAATGCATTAAAATGAAGAAAACCCTCCAAAAACCGTATTTTCTTCTCAGTTGGACAAATGACCACATTTTCTGATAGCCCTTGATCTTAGCAACACGCCGGTGGTTTGCGAATGCCAAAATTCGCATTCGTTTAGGAGATATGGTCGTTTTAATTTCTATGGCCAAATCGTAAAAGTTGATAATATCCCCCCCTGTTGAACTTTTCAAATTTCGACCGGACACGGATTCCTCTGAAAGCCAGCACCCTGACTCGAAATTTAACGGCGGTTTCAATGGTGCAGGCCATTTTTCTCTAAAGGCTTTGTTTTTTGCAATTTGCGAAAACATTAATAAAATACGCCATTTTCAGCCAAAATGCCACCTACATTGCCGCCGTTTTTTTTACGTTTCCCTGTCGTCGTGTACCAGTCGTTAACAGGAATGCATAGAGAAAAGTATTCTTCAGTTTACGTGCGGATTTCAGCGTCGAATAGCTTATAGTTTAGAAGATACAGGCAGTCAAACATGACCTATTTTGTAAATATTGAAAATGCATTAAAATGAAGAAAACGCTCCAAAAACCGTAGTTTCTTCCCAGTTGGACAAATGATCACATTTTCTGATAGCCCTTGATCCCAGGAACACGCCGGTGGTTTCAGAATGCCAAAACTCGCATTCGTTTAGGAGATATGGTCGTTTTAATTTCCATGGCCAAATCGTAAAAGTTGATAATACCTCCCACTGTTGAATTTTACAAATTTCGACCGAACACGGATTCCTCTGAAAGCCACCACCCTGACCCGAAATTTAACGGTGGTTTCAATGGTGCAGGTCATTTTTCTCTCTGAGGCTTTGTTTTTTTGCAATTTGCGAAAACATTAATAAAATACGCCATTTTCAGCCAAAATGCCACCTACATTGCCGCCGTTTTACTTACGTTTCCCTATCGTCGTGTACCAGTCGTAAACAGGAATGCATAGAGAATAGTATTCTTCACTTTACGTGCGGATTTCAGCGTCGAATAGCTTATAGTTTAAAAGATACAGGCAGTCAAAGATGACCTATTTTGGAAATAATGAAAATGCATTAAAATGAAGAAAACCCTCCAAAAACCGCATTTTCTTCCAAGTTGGAAAATGACCACATTTTCTGATAGCCCTTGATCTTAGCAACACGCCGGTGGTTTCAGAATGCCAAAACTCGCATTCGTTTAGAGATATGGTCGTTTTAATTTCCATGGCCAGATCGTAAAAGTTGATAATACCCCTGTTGAACTTTTCAAATTTCGACCGGACACGGATTCCTCTGAAAACCAGCGCCCTGACTCGAAATTTAACGGCGGTTTCAATGGTGCAGGTCATTTTTCTCTAAGGCTTTGTTTTTTGCACTTTGCGAAAACATTAATAAAATACGCCATTTTCAGCCAAAATGCCACCTACATTGCCGCCGTTTTTCTTACGTTTCCTATCGTCGTGTACCAGTCGTTAACAGGAATGCATAGAGAAAAGTATTCTTCAGTTTACGTGCGGATTTCAGCGTCGAATAGCTTATAGTTTAGAAGATACAGGCAGTCAAACATGACCTATTTTGTAAATATTGAAAATGCATTAAAATGAAGAAAACCCTCCAAAAACCGTAGTTTTCTTCCCAGTTGGACAAATGACCACATTTTCTGATAGCCCTTGATCCCAGGAACACGCCGGTGGTTTCAGAATGCCAAAACTCGCATTCGTTTAGGAGATATGGTCGTTTTAATTTCCATGGCCAAGTCGTAAAAGTTGATAATACCCCCTACTGTTGACTTTTACAAATTTCGACCGAACACGGATTCCTATGAAAGCCAGCACCCTGACCCGAAATTTAACGGTGGTTTCAATGGTGCAGGTCATTTTTCTCTGAGGCTTTTTTTTTTGCAATTTGCGAAAACATTAATAAAATACGCCATTTTCAGCCAAAATGCCACCTATATTGCCGCCGATTTTCTTACGTTTCCTATCGTCGTTACCAGTCGTTAACAGGAATGCATAGAGAAAAGTATTTTTCAGTTTACGTGCGGATTTCAGCGTCGAATAGCTTATAGTTTAGAAAATACAGGCAGTCAAAGATGACCTATTTTGGAAATAATGAAAATGCATAAAAATGAAGAATATTCTCCAAAAACCGTATTTTCTTCCCAGTTGGACAAATGACCACATTTTCTGATAGCCCTTGATCTTCGCAACACGCCGGTGGTTTCAGAATGCCAAAATTCGCATTCGTTTAGGAGATATGGTCGTTTTAATTTCCATGGCCAAATCGTAAAAGTTGATAATACCCCCCCCTGTTGAACTTTTCAAATTTCGACCGGACACGGATTCTTCTGAAAGCCAGCACCCTGACTCGAAATTTCACGGCGGTTTCAATGGTGCAGGTCATTTTTCTCTAAGGCTTTGTTTTTTTGCAATTTGCGAAAACAATAAAATACGCCATTTTCAGCCAAAATGCCACCTACATTACCGCCGTTTTTCTTACGTTTTCCTATCGTCGTGTACCAGTCGTTAACAGGAATGCATTGAGAAAGGTATTCTTCAGTTTACGTGCGGATTTCAGCGTCGAATAGCTTATAGTGTAAAAGATACAGGCAGTCAAAAATGACCTATTTTGGAAATAATGAAAATGCATTAAAATGAAGAAAACCCTCCATAAACCGCATTTTCTTCCTAGTTGGACGAACGACCACATTTTCTGATAGCCCTTGATCTTAGTAACACGACGGTGGTTTCTGAATGCCAAAATGCGCATTCGTTTAGGAGATATTGTCGTTTTAATTTCCATGCAGGCAGTCAAATATTGAAAATGCATTAAAATGAAGAAAACCCTCCAAAAACCGTAGTTTTCTTCCCAGTTGGACAAATGATCACATTTTCTGATGGCCCTTGAACCCAGGAACACGCCGGTGGTTTCAGAATGCCAAAATTCGCATTCGTTTAGGAGATATGGTCGTTTTAATTTCCATGGCCAAATCGTAAAGTTGATTATACCCCCCCCCTGTTGAACTTTTTCAAATTTCGACCAGACACGGATTCTTCTGAAAGAGAGCACCCTGACTCGAAATTTAACGGCGGTTTCAATGGTGCAGGTCATTTTTCTCTCTGAGGCTTGGTTTTTTTGCAATTTGCGAAAACATTAATAAAATACGCCATTTTCAGCCAAAATGCCACCTACATTGCCGCCGTTTTTCTTACGTTTTATCGTCGTGTACCAGTCGTTAACAGGAATGCATAGAGAAAAGTATTCGTCAGTTTACGTGCGGATTTCAGCGTCGAATAGCTTATAGTTTAGAAGATAAAGGCAGTCAAAGATGACCTATTTTGTAAATATTGAAATTGCATTAAAATGAAGAAAACCCTCAAAACCGTAGTTTCTTCCATTGACAAATGACACATTTTCTGATAGCCCTTGATCAAGAACACGCCGGTGGTTTCAGAATGCCAAAATCGCATTCATTAGGGATATGGTCGTTTATTTCCATGGCCAAATCGTAAAGTTGATAATACCCCTGTTGAACTTTTCAAATTTCGACCGACACGGATTCCTCTGAAAGCCAGCGCCCTGACTCGAAATTTAACGGCGGTTTCAATGGTGCAGGTCATTTTCTTTCTGAGGCTTTTTTTTTTGTAATTTGCGATAGACATTAATAAAATACGCCATTTTTAGCCAAAATGCCACCTACATTGCCGCCGTTTTCTTACGTTTCCCTATCGTCGTGTACCAGTCGTTAACAGGAATGCATAGAGAAAAGTATTCTTCAGTTTGCGTGCGGATTTCAGCGTCGAATAGCTTATAGTTTAGAAGATACAGGCAGTCAAATGACCTATTTTGGAAATATTGAAATGCATTAAAATGAAGAAACCTCAAAACCGTAGTTTTTTCCCAGTTGACAAACGACACATTTTCTAATAGCCCTTGATCCCAGGAACACGCGGTGGTTTCAGAATGCCAAAATTCGCATCGAAGGGATATGTCGTTTTAATTTCCATGGCCATCGTAAAGTTGATAATACTCCCGTTAACTTTTCAAATTTCGACGACACGATTCTCTGAAAGCCAGCACCTGACTCGAATTTACGGCGGTTTCAATGGTGCAGGTCATTTTTCTCTCGGGGGCTTTTTTTTTTTTGCAATTTGCGAAAACATTAATAAATACGCCATTTTCAGCCAAAATGCCACCTACATTGCCGCGGTTTTTCTTACGTTTCCCTATCGTCGTGTACCAGTCGTCAACAGGAATGCATAGAGAAAAGTATTCTTCAGTTTACGTGCGGATTTCAGCGTCGAATACCTTATAGGTAAGAAGATACAGGCAGTCAAAGATGACCTAATTTGTAAATATTGAAAATGCATTAAAATGAAAAAACCCTCCAAAAACCGTAGTTTTCTTTCTAGTTGGACAAATGACCACATGTATTGATAGCATTTGATCCCAGGAACACGCCGGTGGTTTCAGAATGCCAAAATTCGCATTCGTTTAGGAGATATGGTCGTTTTAATTTCCATGGCCAAATCGTAAAAGTTGATTATACCCCCCCCCTGTTGAACTTTTCAAATTTCGACCAGACACGGTTTCTTCTGAAAGAGAGCACCCTGACTCGAAATTTAACGGCGGTTTCAATGGTGCAGGTCATTTTTCTCTCTGAGGCTTTGTTTTTTTGCAATTTGCGAAAACATTAATAAATACGCCATTTTCAGCCAAAATGCCACCTATATTGCCGCCGTTTTTCTTACGTTTCCTATCGTGTACCAGTCGTTAACGGAATGCATAGAGAAAAGTATTCTTCAGTTTACGTGCGGATTTCAGCGTCGAATAGCTTATAGTTTAGAAGATACAGGCAGTCAAACATGACCTATATTGAAATATTAAATGCATTAAAATGAAGAAACCCTCCAAAACCGTATTTTCTTCTAGTTGGACAAATGACCACATTTTCTGATAGCCCTTGATCTTAGGAACACGCCGGTGGTTTCGAATGCCAAAATTCCATTCATTTAGAGATATGGTCGTTTAATTTCCATGCCAAATCGTAAAGTTGATATAACCCCTGTTGAACTTTTCAAATTTCGACCGACACAGATTCTCTGAAAGCCAGCACCTGACGCGAAATTTAACGGCGGTTTCAATGGTGCAGGTCATTTTCCTCTGAGTTTTGTTTTTGCAATTTGCTAAAACATTAAAAAATACGCCATTTTCAGCCAAAATGCCACCTACATTGCCGCCGTTTTTCTTACGTTTCCTATCGTCGTGTACCAGTCGTTAACAGGAATGCATAGAGAAAAGTATTCTTCAGTTTACGTGCGGATTTCAGCGTCGAATAGCTTATAGTTTAGAAGATACAGGCAGTCAAAGATGACCTATTTTGTAAATATTGAAAATGCATTAAAATGAAGAAAACCCTCTAAAAACCGTAGTTTTCTTCCAATTCACGCCGGTGTTTCTGCAAAATCGCTCGATTAGGAATTTAGTTTCATGGCCAATCGTTACAAGTTGTATTTTCACTTGAACTTTAAATTCGACTGGCAGATCCTCAATTGCCAGCGTCTGACTCGATTTAACGCGTTTCAATGGTGAGGTATTTTCTTCTGAGGGTTTTTGCATTTCAGGAAATTAATAAAATACGCCATTATCAGCCAAATGCACTATTGGCCGTTTTTTCGTTTCTATCATGCACATCGTTAAAGCATTTTCATGAAAAGTATTCTTCAGTTTCAGCTTTACTCGAAAGGTTTGTTTAAGAAGCAGCAAAATGACCTTTTTGTAATGTGGAAAATGCTTAAAATGAAATCTCAAAACGTAGTTTCCTATTGAATTAAAATTTCGAAGACGGATCCTCGAAAGCCAGCTCCTGACTCGAAATTCTAACGGCGTTTCATGGTCAGGTCATTTTTTTCTGAGGCTTGTTTTTGCAATTTAAATATTAATAAAATCTTTTAGCCAAAATGCCACTTATATTGCCCCGTTTTTCTCTTTTCGTCGGACATCTCTAAAGATGCATGAAAGATTTAAGTTAGTGCGATTTTAGTTCAGTATAGTTTAGAAATCCATGTCAAAATGACCTATTTCGAAATATTGAAAATTCTTAAATGAAGAATACACCAAAACCTTGTTTTACCCAGTTGAAAATCCACATTTGCTGATAGCTTGATCCAGGAACAGCGTGGTTTCAGAAATGCCAAAACTCTTCTTGGAATATGTCTTTTAATTTAAACCAAACGTACAAAGTTGTTTCAAATGCAATTTTCATTGACCTGACAGGTTCTTGAAAGCACGACCTGACAAATTTAACGGGTTTAATGTAGGCCATTTTTTCTGAGTTTTTATTGCAATTTGATGAAACATAAAATTCCATTTTCAGCCAAAATGCCCCTATATTCGCATTTCAACGTTTATGTCGATTTACCATGTTACAGAATGCATGAGAAAATATTCTTCAGTTTACGTCGGATTTCAGGCAATAGCTATAGTTTGAGTGCAGTAAATCTATTTGTAAATATTGAAATCATTAAAGAAGAAAATCTACAATACTGATTTTTGAATTGAAAATGAAACATTCTGAACCTTGATCCACTAACAGCGGTCAGAATTGAAAACTCGTTTCTGATTAGGGAATGGTGTTTTAGTTCATCGCATCTAAGTGATATACTTGTTGAATTTACAAATTGCCTACCACGGATTCTCTGACCATGCCCGATCTAAATTTAACGCGTTTAAGTCAGGCATTTTTCTCTGAGGTTTGTTTTTGCATCGAAACTTTTATAGCATTTCAATTAAATCCCCATTTTAGCTCCGTTTTTCTTCGCTTATCCCGTTCGCTTACAGGATGCACAGTATTCTTCAGTTACGTGATTTCAGCTCGATGCTTATAGTTTGAAGAACAGGATAAATAGCTCATTTTGTAAATATTGAAAATGATTAAATGAGAAAACCTCTAAAACTAGTTTTTTCCAGTTGAAAACGACCAATTTTCTGATAGCCCATTCTTAGGAACACGCCGTGTTTCAAGACAAAATGCGCATCTTTAGGTGATATGTGTTTAATTTTATGCAAATCGTAAAGTTGATAATACCCCAACGTTAATTCAATTTTGACGGAACTGATTTCAAAAGCCAGCACCTGACTCGAAATTTACGGCGGTTTCAATGGTGCAGGTCATTATTTCTCTGAGCTTTTTCTTTTGCAATTTAAAATTAATTAAACCATTTACCAAAAGCCACTTTTACGCCTTTTTACCGTTTTACGTCTGACAGTTTTTAACAGGATGCCAGGAAAGTATCTTAGTAGTGGGTTTCAGTCGATACTTAGTTAAGAATAAAGGAGTAAAGTGCCATTTTGTAAATACCTTGAAATTGATTCAAAATTAAAAATCCTTACAAACAGTAGTTTTCTTCCGAATTGGACAAATGACACATTTTCTGATAGCCCTTGATCAACGAACACGCCGGTGTTTAGAATATAAAATCGCATTGATTAGGGATATATTCGTTTATTTCCATGGCCAAATCGAAAGTTGATATACACCCCTGTTGAACTTTTCAAATTTCGACCGGACAATTCCTCTGAAAGCCAGCACCCTGACTCGAAATTTAACGGCGGTTTCAATGGTGCAGGTCATTTTTCTCTCTGAGGCTTTGTTTTTTTGCAATTTGCGAAAACATTAATAAAATACGCCATTTTCAGCCAAAATGCCACCTATATTGCCGCCGTTTTTCTTACGTTTCCTATCGTCGTGTACCAGTCGTTAACAGGAATGCATAGAGAAAAGTATTCTTCAGTTTACGTGCGGATTTCAGCGTCGAATAGCTTATAGTTTAGAAGATACAGGCAGTCAAAGATGACCTATTTTGTAAATATTGAAAATGCATTAAAATGAAGAAAACCCTCCAAAAACCGTAGTCTTCTTCCCAGTTGGACAAACGACCACATTTTCTGATAGCCCATGATCTTAGGAACACGCCGGTGGTTTTGGAATGCCAAAATGTGCATCCGTTTAGGAGATTTGGTCGTTTTTATTTCCATGGCCAAATCGTAAAAGTTGATGATACCCCCAACTGTTGAATTTTACAAATTTCGACCAGACACTGATTCCTCTGAAAGCCAGCACCCTGACTCAAAATTTAACGGCGGTTTAAATGAAGCAGGTCGTTTTTCTCTCTGTGGTTTTGTTTTTTTGCAATTTGCGAAAACATTAATAAAATACGCCATCTTCAGCCAAAATGCCACCTACATTGCCGCCATTTTTCTTACGTTTCCCTATCGTCGTGTACCAGTCGTTAACAGGAATGCATAGAGAAAGTATTCTTCAGTTTACGTGCGGATTTCAGTGTCGAATAGCTTATAGTTCAGAAGATACAGGCAGTCAAAGATGACCTATTTTGTAAATATTGAAAATGCATTAAAATTAAGAAAACCCTCCAAAAACCGTAGTTTTCTTCCAAGTTGGACAAACGACCACATTTTCTGATAGCCCTTGATCCTAGCAACACGCCGGTGGTTTCAGAATGCCAAAACTCAAATTCGTTTAGGAGATATAGTCGTTTTAATTTCCATGGCCAAATCGTAAAGTTGATAATCCCCCAACTGTTGAATTTTACAAATTTCGACCAGACACTGATTCCTCTGAAAGCCAGCACCCTGACTCGAAATTTAACGGCGGTTAATGGTGCATGTCATTTTTCTCTCTGAGGCTTTGTTTTTTTGCAATTTGCGAAAACATTAATAAAATAGGCCATTTTCAGCCAAAATGCCACCTACATTGCCGCCGTTTTTCTTACGTTTCCCTATCGTCGTGTACCAGTCGTTAACAGAATGCATAGAGAAAGTATTCTTCAGTTTACGTGCGGATTTTAGCGTCGAATAGCTTATAGTTTAGAAGATACAGGCAGTCAAAGATGACCTATTTTATAAATATTGAAAATGCATTAAAATGAAGAAATCCCTCTACAAACCGTAGTTTTCTTCCGAATTAGACAAATGACAACATTTTCTGATAGATCTTGATCCACGAACACGCCGGTGGTTTCAGAATGCCAAAAATCGCATTCGTTTTGGGGATATGGTCGTTTTAGTTTCCATGGCCAAATCGTAAAAGTTGATAATACCCCCTGTTGAACTTTTCAAATTTCGACCGGACACGGATTGTCTGAAAGCCAGCGCCCTGACTCGAAATTTAACGGCGGTTTCAATGGTGCAGGTCATTTTTCTCTCTGAGGCTTTGTTTTTTTGCAATTTGCGAAAACATTAATAAAATACGCCATTTTCAGCCAAAATGCCACCTACATTGCCGCCGTTTTCTTACGTTTCCCTATCGTCGTGTACCAGTCGTTAACAGGAATGCATAGAGAAAAGTATTCTTCAGTTTACGTGCGGATTTCGCGTCGAATAGCTTATAGTTTAGAAGATACAGGCCGTCAATAATGACCTATTTTAGAAATATTACAAATGCATTAAAATGAAGAAAACCCTCTAAAACCGTAGTTTTCTTACGAATTGACACATGACCACATTTTCTGATAGCCCTGATCCCAGGAACACGCCTGTGGTTTCAGAATGCCAAAAGTCGCATTCGTTTAGGAGATATGGTCGTTTTAATTTCCATGGCCAAATCGTAAAAGTTGATAATACCCCCCCTGTTGAACTTTTCAAATTTCGACCGGACACGGATTCCTCTGAAAGCCAGCACCCTGACTCGAAATTTAACGGCGGTTTCAATGGTGCAGGTTATTTTTCTCTCTGAGGCTTTGTTTTTTCCAATTTGCGAAAACATTAATAAAATACGCCATTTTCAGCCAAAATGCCACCTAATTGCCGCCGTTTTTCTTACGTTTCCCTATCGTCGTGTACCAGTCGTTAACAGGAATGCATAGAGAAAAGTATTCTTCAGTTTACGTGCGGATTTCAGCGTCGAATAGCTTATAGTTTAGAAGATACAGGCAGTCAAATATGACCTATTTTGGAAATATTGAAAATGCATTAAAATGAAGAAAACCCTCTAAAAACCGTAGTTTTCTTCCGAATTTGACACATGACCACATTGTCTGATAGCCCTTGATCCCAGGAACACGCCGGTGGTTTCAGAATGCCAAAATGCGCATTCGTTTAGGAGATATGGTCGTTTAAATTTCCATGCCCCTGTTGAACTTTTCAAATTTCGACCGGACACGGATTCCTCTGAAAGCCAGCACCCTGACTCGAAATTTAACGGCGGTTTCAATGGTGCAGGTCATTTTTCTCTCTGAGGCTTTGTTTTTTTGCAATTTGCGAAAACATTAATAAAATACGCCATTTTGAGCCAAATTGCCACATACATTGCCGCCGTTTTTCTTACGTTTCCCTATCGTCGTGTACCAGTCGTTAACAGCAAAGCATAGAGAAAAGTATTCTTCAGTTTACGTGCGGATTTCAGCGTCGAATAGCTTATTGTTTAGAAGATACAGGCAGTAAAAGATGACCTATTTTGGAAATATTGAAAACGCATTAAAATAAAGAAAACCCTCTAAAAACCGTAGTTTTCTTCCGAATTGGACACGACTACATTTTCTGATAGCCCCTGATCCCAGGAATACGCCGGTGGTTTCAGAATGCCAAAATTCATATTCGTTTAGGAGATATGGTCGTTTAATTTCCATGGCCAAATCGTAAAAGTTGATAATACCCCCCCCTGTTGAATTTTTCAAATTTTGACCGGACACGGATTTTTCTGAAAGTCAGCAACCTGACTCGAAATTTAACGGCGATTTCAGTGGTGGAGGTCATTTTTCTGTTTATGGCTTCGTTTTCGTGCAATTCGCGAAAACTCATTAAACACGACATTTTTTAATTTAAAGCTTCTGGAAACCGCAGTTTGCGTCCGATTATAACAAAGGACCACAGATTCTGAAAGCCCAGAATCTGGGGAAAAAGCCAGTAGCTTTAGAATGCAAAAATTTGCATTTTTGTAGGAGATATGGTCGTTTAAAGTCGATCGTGATTACCTTAGCCAAATCGGAAAAGTTCAACGTACCCCCACCTGTTGAATTTTTCAAATTTCGACCGGAACGGATTTTTGAAAGTCAGCACCTGACTCGAAATTTAACGGCGATTTCAGTGGTGCAGGTCATTTTTCTGTTTATGGCTTCGTTTTCGTGCAATTCGCGAAAACTCATTATATACGACATTTTTACATTAAAGCCTCTGGAATCCGCAGTTTGCGTCC
>CAXIVR010000008.1:97962375-97988375 GCA_964035755.1 Teleogryllus oceanicus | reverse complement strand
AAAAAAAAAAAAAAAAAAAAAAAAAAAAAAAAAAAAAAAAAAAAAAAAAAAAAAAAAAAAAAAAAAAAAAAAAAAAAAAAAAAAAAAAAAAAAAAAAAAAAAAAAAAAAAAAAAAAAAAAAAAAAAAAAAAAAAAAAAAAAAAAAAAAAAAAAAAAAAAAAAAAAAAAAAAAAAAAAAAAAAAAAAAAAAAAAAAAAAAAAAAAAAAAAAAAAAAAAAAAAAAAAAAAAAAAAAAAAAAAAAAAAAAAAAAAAAAAAAAAAAAAAAAAAAAAAAAAAAAAAAAAAAAAAAAAAAAAAAAAAAAATATTTCCAAAATAGGTCATCTTTGACTGCCGGTATCTTCTAAACTATAAGCTATTCGACGCTGAAATCCGCACGTAAGGAAAGAATACGTTTCTCTCTGCATTCCTGTTAACGACTGGCATGACGATAGGAATCGTAAAGAAAACGGCGACAAGTAGGTGGCATTTTGGGTGAAATGGGTATTTTATTAATGTTTTCGCAAATGCCGAAAACGAAGCTCAGAGAGAAAGACCTGACCATTAAAACCGCGTTAAATTTCGTCAGGTGCGGCTTAAAGAATCCGTGTCCGGTCGATTTGAAAGTCAACAGGGGATCATTAACTTACGATTTGGCCATGGAAATTAAA
Organism: Teleogryllus oceanicus; assembly: GCA_964035755.1. NCBI lineage: Eukaryota > Metazoa > Arthropoda > Insecta > Orthoptera > Gryllidae > Teleogryllus > Teleogryllus oceanicus. The sequence goes on along the minus strand of CAXIVR010000008.1, from coordinate 97,987,726 downwards.
ACGACCGTATCTCCAAACGAAGCGAATTTTGACATCTGAAACCACCGGCGTGTCCTGGATCAAGCGCTATCAGAAAGGTGGTCATTTGTCCAATCGAAAAATTCTACGGTTTTAGAGGGTTTTCATTTTAATGCATTTTCAATATTTCCAAAATAGTCATCTTGACTGCCTGTATCTTCTAAACTATAACCTATCGACGCTGAATGCAGTAAGGAAAGAATACGTTTTTTTGCATTCCTGTTAACGACTGGCATGACGATAGGAATCGTAAAGAAAACGGCGTAATGAGGTGGATTTGGGTGAAATGGCGTATTTTATTAATGTTTTCGCAAATCCAGAAAACGAAGCCTCAGAGAGAAATGACTGCACCATTGAAACCGCGTTAAATTTGAGTCAGTGCTGGTTTAAAAGAATCCGTGTTGGTCGAAATTTGAAAAGTTAACAGGGGATTATAACTTTTACGATTTGGCCAGGAAATTAAACGACCATATCACCTAAACGAATGCGAATTGACATTCTGAAACCACCGGCGGTTCCTGGATACCTATCGAAAAGGTGGTCATTTGTCCAATTGAAAATTCTACGGTTTTTAGAGGGTTTTCATTTTAATGCATTTTCAATATTTCCAAAATAGGTCATCTTGACGCCGGTATCTCTAAACTATGTTGACGCTGAAACCACGGGAGAAAGTTTGCATTCCTAACGACTGGTACATGACGATAGGGAAACTTTAATAAACCGGCGGAATATAGGCATTTTGGGTGAAAATGGCGTATTTTATTAATGTTTTCGCAAATGCCAGAAAACGAGCCTCAGAGAGAAAATGACTGCACCATTGAAACCGTCGTTAAATCGGGTCAGGTGCTGGCTTAAAAGAATCCGTGTCCGTCGAAATTTGAAAAGTTCAACAGGGATATTAACTTTACGATTTGGCCATGGAAATTAAAACGACCATCTCCTAAACAAATGCGAATTTTGCATTCCGAAACCACCGGCGTTTCCTGATCAATCTATCAGAAAAGTGTCATTTGTCCCATTCAAAAATTCTACGGTTTTTAGAGGGTTTTCATTTTAATGCATTTTCAATATTTCCAAATAGGTCATCTTGACTGCCGGTATCTACTAAAGCTATCGACCTGAAATCCGCCGTAAGGAAAGAATACGTTTTCTGCATTCTGTTAACGACTGGTACATGACGATAGGAAACTTAATAAACCGGCGGAAATAGGTGGCATTTGGGTGAAAATGGCGTATTTATTAATGTTTTCGCAAATTGCCAGAAACGAAGCCTCGAGAGAAAATGACCTGCACCATTGAAACCGTCGTTAAATTCTCGAGTCAGGTGCTGGCTTTCAAAGAATCGTGTCCGGTCGAAATTTGAAAAGTTCAACAGGGTATTATCAACTTTTACGATTTGCCATGGAAATTAAACGACCATATCTCCTAAACGAATGCGAATTTTGACATTCTGAAACCACGGCGTGTTCCTGGATCGCGGCTCAGAAAGGTGGTCATTTGTCCAATCGAAAAATTATACGGTTTTGAGGGTTTTCCATTTTAATGCATTTTCAATATTTCAAAATAGGTCATCTTGACTGCCGGTATCTTCTAAACTATAAGCTATTGACGCTGAAATCCGCACGTAAGGAAAGAATACGTTTCTTGCATTCCTGTTAACGACTGGTACATGACGATAGGGAATGTAAAAAACGGCGACAATGTAGGTGGCATTTGGTGAAAATGGCGTATTTTATTAATATTTCGCAAATTGCCAGAAACGAAGCCTCAGAGAGAAAATGACCTGCACCATTGAAACCGCCGTTAAATTTCGAGTCAGGGTGCTGGCTTTCAAAAAGAATCCGTGGTTGGTCGAAATTTGAAAAGTTCAACAGGGGTATTATCAACTTTTACGATTTGGCCATGGAAATTAAAACGACCATATCACCTAAACGAATGCGAATTTTGACATTCTGAAACCACCGGCGTGTTCCTGGGATCAAGCGCTATCTGAAAAGGTGGTCATTTGTCCAATTCGAAAAAATTACGGTTTTAGAGTTTTGACATTTCCAAATAGGTCATCTTGACTGCCGGTATCTTCTAAACTATAAGCTATTCGACGCTAAAATCTGCACGTAAGTGAAAGAATACGTTCTCTCTGCATTCCTGTTAACGACTGGTACATGACGATAGGGAATCGTAAAGAAAACGGCGAACAGTAGGTGGCATTTTGGGTGAAATGGCGTATTTTATTAATGTTTTCGCAAATTGCCAGAAAACGAAGCCTCAGAGAAAAATGACTCTGCACCATTGAAACCGGCTAAATTTCGAGTCAGGTGCTGGCTTTAGAAAATCCGTGTCCGGTCGAAATTTGAAAAGTTCAACAGGGGGGAAATCATTAACTTTACGATTTGGCCATAGAAATTAAAACGACCATATCTCCTAAACGAATGCGAATTTTGGCATTCCGAAACCACCGGCGTGTTCCTGGGATCAAGGGTATCAGAAAAGTGCTCATTTGTCCAATTCAAAAATCTACGGTTTTTAGAGGGTTTTCTTCATTTTAATGCATTTTCAATATTTCCAAAATAGGTCATCTTTGACTGCCTGGTATCTTCTAAACTATAAGCTATTCGACGCTGAAATCCGCACGTAAGTGAAAGAATTCGTTTTCTGCATTCCTGTTAACGACTGGTACATGACGATAGGAAACTTAATAAACGGCGGCAATATAGGTGGCATTTTGGGTGAAAATGGCGTATTATATTACTGTTTTGGCAAATTGCCAGAAAATGAAGGCTCAGAGAGAAAATGACCTGCACCATTGAAACGCGTTAAATTTCGAGTCAGGTGCTGGCTTTAAAAGAATCCGTTCCGGTCGAAATTTGAAAAGTTCAACAGGGGTATCATTAACTTTTACGATTTGGCCATGGAAATTAAAACGACCGTATCTCCTAAACGAATGCGAATTTTGACATCCTGAAACCACCGGCGTGTTCCTGGGATCAAGCGCTATCAGAAAAGGTGGTCATTTGTCCAATTCGAAAAAATTCTACGGTTTTTAGAGGGTCTTCTTCATTTTGATGCATTTTCGATATTTCCAAAATAGGTCATCTTTGACTGCCGGTATTTCTAAACTATAAGCTTTTGACGCTGAAATCCGCACGTAGGAAAATACGTTTTCTTTTGCATTCCTGTTAACGACTGGTACATGACGATAGGGAATCGTAAAAAAACGGCGATATGTAGGTGGCATTTGGGTGAAAATGGCGTATTTTATTAATGTTTTCGCAAATTGCCAGAAAACGAAGCCTAGAGAGAAATGACCGCACCATTGAAACCGCCGTTAAATTTCGAGTCAGGGTGCTGGCTTTTAGAAAAATCCGTGTCCGGTCGAAATTTGAAAAGTTCAACAGGGGGGGAAATCATTAACTTTTACGATTTGGCCATGGAAATTAAAACGACCATATCTCCTAAACGAATGCGAATTTTGCATTCCGAAACCACCGGCGTGTTCCTGGGATCAAGCCTATCAGAAAGTGCTCATTTGTCCAATCGAAAATTCTAGGTTTTCAGAGGTTTTTCATTTTAATGCATTTTCAATATTTCCAAATAGGTCATCTTTGACTGCCGGTATCTCTAAACTATGTATATCGACGCAAAATCCGCACGTAAGTGAAAGAATACGTTTCTTGCATTCCTGTTAACGATGGTACATGACGATAGGAATGTAAAAAACGGCGACAAGTTAGGTGGCATTTTGGTGAAAATGGCGTATTTTATTAATGTTTTCGCAAATGCCAGAAAACGAAGCCTTCAGAGAGAAAATGACCTGCACCATGAAACCGCCGTAAATTCCAGTCAGGTGCTGGCTTTAGAAAATCCGTGTCCGGTCGAAATTTGAAAAGTTCAACAGGGGAATCATTAACTTTACGATTTGGCCATGAAATTAAAACGACCATATCTCCTAAACGAATGCGAATTTTGCATTCGAAACCACGGCGGTTCCTGGGATCAAGGCCATCGAAAAGGTGTCATTTGTCAATTCGAAAAATTCTACGGTTTTTAGAGGGTTCTTCATTTTAATGCATTTTCAATATTTCCAAAAATAGGTCATCTTTGACTGCCTGTATCTTCTAAACTATAAGCTATCGACGCTGAAATCCGCACGTAAGTGAAAGAATACGTTTCTTTGCATTCTGTTAACGACTGGTACATGACGATAGGAACTTTAAAAACTGGCGAATAAGGTGGCATTTTGGGTGAAAATGGCGTATTTATTAATGTTTTCGCAAATTGCCAGAAAACGAAGCCTCAGAGAGAAAATGACCTGCACCATTGAAACCGCGTTAAATTTCGGTCAGGTGCTGGCTTTCAAAAGAATCCGTGTCCGGTCGAAATTTGAAAAGTTAACAGGGGGGGGTATCATTAACTTTTACGATTTGGCCATGGAAATTAAAACGACCGTATCTCCTAAACGAATGCGAATTTTGACATCCTGAAACCACCGGCGTGTTCCTGGGATCGCGCTATCTGAAAGGTGGTCATTTGTCCAATTAAAAATTCTACGGTTTTTGAGGGTTTTCTCATTTTAATGCATTTTCAATATTTCCAAAATAGGTCATCTTGACTGCCGGTATCTTCAAAACTGCAAGCTATTCGACGCTGAAATCGCACGAATGAAAGAATACGTTTCTTTGCATTCCGTTAACGACTGGTACATGACGATAGGAATCGTAAAGAAACCGGCAATTAGGTGGCATTTTGGGTGAAAATGGCGTATTTTATTAATGTTTTCGCAAATTGCCAGAAACGAAGCCTCAGAGAGAAAATGACCTGCACCATTGAAACCGCCGTTAAATTTCGAGTCAGGGTGCTGGCTTTAAGAAAAATCCGTGTCCGGTCGAAATTTGAAAAGTTCAACAGGGGGGAAATCATTAACTTTTACGATTTGGCCATAGAAATTAAAACGATTATATCTCCTAAACGAATGCGAATTTTGCATTCCGAAACCACGGCGTGTTTCTGGATCAAGGCTTTAAAAGTGCTCATTTGTCCAATTCGAAAAATTCTACGGTTTTTAGAGGGTTTTTCATTTTAATGCATTTTCAATATTTCCAAAATAGGTCATCTTTGACTGCCGTATCTTCTAAACTATAAGCTATTCGACGCTGAAATCCGACGTAAGTGAAAGAATACGTTTCTTGCATTCCTGTTAACGACTGGTAACATGACGATAGGGAAACTTAATAAACCGGCAGTGTGGCAATTGTGAAGGCATTTTTAAGTTTCAAAGCGGAAAACAAGCTTGGAAAAATACCTGACCATTAAACGAAATTTGGCAGTCGTCACAAGTTCCTGTCAGGGAAATTAAAAGTTCATGATATAATTTACGTTTTAAATAATTTATTCCTAACAATATAATGGCATTCGAACCGCTGTTCCTGGATAGCTTCAAAATGCATTGCAATTAAAAAATTCTTTGAGTTTTCTTTTAATGCATTTTCAATATTTCAAAAAGGTCATTTTATGGATTCTAATATAGTATCACTGAACGCACGTAGGAAAAATACGTTTCTTTGCATCCTGTTAACGACTGGTCAAGATGGCTTTAATAAACCGCGCAATAGGTTTGGTGAATGGCGTTTTTATTAATTTTCGAATTGCCAGAAACAGCCTCAGAAAATGACTAATTAACCGTCGATTTGGTGCGCCAAAGAATCGTGTCCGTCGAATTTAAAGTTAACAGGTTATACTTATTTCCATGAATTAACCCTATTCTAAACAACGAATTTTGCACTGAAACCCGCTCGGTAAGTCAGAAAGTTCATTTGTCAATTCGAAAATTCATTTTAGAGGTTTCATTTTAATGCATTTAATATTTAAAATGGTCATCTTGACTGCGTTTTCTAAACTTAGATGACTGAAACGAAAGGAGAATACGTTCTCATTCCTGTTAACGACGGCATACGATAGAATTAACGGCGAATATGATTGGTGAAATGGCGTATTTTATTAATGTTTTCGAAATTGCGAAAACGAAGCCTCAGAAAATGACCTGCACCATTGAAACTCGTTAAATTCTCGGTTTTAAATCCGTGTCGGTCGAAATTTGAAAGTTCAACGATAATTAACAGATTTGGCCTGAAATACACAATTAAACAATGCAATTATTCCGAAACCACCGCGTTCGATAGGCTTAAAGGTGCCATTTGTTTAAAAAATCTACGGTTTTTAGAGGGTTTTTCATTTAATTGCCAGAAAACGAAGCCTCAGAGAGAAAAATGACCTGCACCATTGAAACCGCCGTTAAATTTCGAGTCAGGGTGCTGGCTTTCAGAAGAATCCGTGTCCGGTCGAAATTTGAAAAGTTCAACAGGGGAATCATTAACTTTTACGATTTGGCCATGGAAATTAAAACGACCATATCTCCTAAACGAATGCGAATTTTGGCATTCCGAAACCACCGGCGTGTTCCTGGGATCAAGGGCTATCAGAAAAAGTGCTCATTTGTCCAATTCGAAAAAATTCTACGGTTTTTAGAGGGTTTTCTTCATTTTAATGCATTTTCAATATTTCCAAAATAGGTCATCTTTGACTGCCTGTATCTTCTAAACTATAAGCTATTCGACGCTGAAATCCGCACGTAAGTGAAAGAATACTTTTCTCTTGCATTCCTGTTAACGACTGGTACATGACGATAGGGAAACTTTAATAAACCGGCGGCAATATAGGTGGCATTTTGGGTGAAAATGGCGTATTTTATTAATGTTTTCGCAAATTGCCAGAAAACGAAGCCTCAGAGAGAAAAATGACCTGCACCATTGAAACCGTCGTTAAATTTCGAGTCAGGTGCTGGCTTTCAAAGAATCCGTGTCCGGTCGAAATTTGAAAAGTTCAACAGGGGGTATTATAACTTTTACGATTTGGCCATGGAAATTAAAACGACCATATCTCCTAAACAAATGCGAATTTTGCATTCTGAAACCACCGGCGTGTTCCTGGGATCAAGGGCTATCAGAAAAGGTGGTCATTTGTCCAATTCGAAAAATTCTACGGTTTTTAGAGGGTTTTCTTCATTTTAATGCATTTTCAATATTTCCAAAATAGGTCATCTTTGACTGCCGGTATCTTCTAAACTATAAGCTATTCGACGCTGAAATCCGCACGTAAGTGAAAGAATACGTTTCTCTCTGCATTCCTGTTAACGACTGGTACATGACGATAGGGAATCGTAAAGAAAACGGCGACAATGTAGGTGGCATTTTGGGTGAAAATGGCGTATTTTATTAATGTTTTCGCAAATTGCCAGAAAACGAAGCCTCAGAGAAAAATGACCTGCACCATTGAAACCGTCGTTAAATTTCGAGTCGGGTGCTGGCTTTCAGAAGAATCCGTGTCCGGTCGAAATTTGAAAAGTTCAACAGGGGGGGGTATTATCAACTTTTACGATTTGGCCATGGAAATTAAAACGACCATATCTCCTAAACAAATGCGAATTTTGGCATTCTGAAACCACCGGCGTGTTCCTGGGATCAAGGGCTATCAGAAAAGTGGTCATTTGTCCAATTCGAAAAAATTCTACGGTTTTAGAGGGTTTTCTTCATTTTAATGCATTTTCAATATTTCAAAATAGGTCATCATTGACTGCCGGTATCTTCTAAACTATAAGCTATTCGACGCTGAAATCCGCACGTAAGTGAAAGAATACTTTTCTCTCTGCATTCTGTTAACGACTGGTACATGACGATAGGGAAACTTTAATAAACCGGCGGCAATATAGGTGGCATTTTGGGTGAAAATGGCGTATTTTATTAATGTTTTCGAAAATTGCCAGACAACGAAGCCTCAGAGAGAAAAATGACCTGCACCATTGAAACCGTCGTTAAATTTTGAGTCAGGGTGCTGGCTTTCAAAAGAATCCGTGTCCGGTCGAAATTTGAAGTTCAACAGGGGGGGGTATTATCAACTTTTACGATTTGGCCATGGAAATTAAAACGACCATATCTCCTAAACGAATGGGAATTTTGACATTCTGAAACCACCGGCGTGTTCCTGGGATTAAGCGCTATCAGAAAAGGTGGTCATTTGTCCAATTCGAAAAAATTCTACGGTTTTTAGAGGGTTTTCATTTTAATGCATTTTCAATATTTCAAAATAGGTCATCTTTGACTGCCGGTATCTTCTAAACTATAAGCTATTCGACGCTGAAATCCGCACGTAAGTGAAAGAATACGTTTCTCTCTGCATTCCTGTTAACGACTGGTACATGACGATAGGGAAACTTTAATAAACCGGCGGCAATATAGGTGGCATTTGGGTGAAATGGCGTATTTTATTAATGTTTTCGCAAATTGCCAGAAAACGAAGCCTCAGAGAGAAAAATGTTCTGCACCATTGAAACCGTCGTTAAATTTTGAGTCAGTGTGCTGGCTTTCAAAAGAATCCGTGTCCGGTCAAAATTTGAAAAGTTCAACGAGGGGGGGGGTATTATCAACTTTTACGATTTGGCCATGGAAATTAAAACGACCATATCTCCTAAACAAATGCGAATTTGGCATTCTGAAACCACCGGCGTGTTCCTGGGATCAAGGGCTATCAGAAAAGGTGGTCATTTGTCCAATTCGAAAAAATTCTACGGTTTTTAGAGGGTTTTCTTCATTTTAATGCATTCTCAATATTTCCAAAATAGGTCATCTTTGACTGCCGGTATCTTCTAAACTATAAGCTATTCGACGCTGAAATCCGCACGTAAGTGAAAGAATACGTTTCTCTCTGCATTCCTGTTAACGACTGGTACATGACGATAGGGAAACTTTAATAAACCGGCGGCAATATAGGTGGCATTTTGGGTGAAAATGGCGTATTTTATTAATGTTTTCGCAAATTACCAGAAAACGAAGCCTCAGAGAGAAAAATGACCTGCACCATTGAAACCGCCGTTTAATTTCGAGTCAGGGAGCTGGCTTTCAGAAAAATCCGTGTCCGGTCAAAATTTGAAAAGTTCAACAGGGGGGGGTATTATCAACTTTTACGATTTGGCCATGGAAATTAAAACGACCATATCTCCAAACGAATGCGATTTTGGCATTCGAAACCACCGGCGTGTTCCTGGGTCAAGGGCTATAGAAAGATGGTCATTTGTCCAATTCGAAAAATTCTACGGTTTTTAGAGGGTTTTCTTCATTTTAATGCATTTTCAATATTTCCAAAATAGGTCATCTTTGACTGCCTGTATCTTCTAAACTATAAGCTATTCGACGCTGAAATCCGCACGTAAGTGAAAGAATACGTTTCTCTTTTCATTCCTGTTAACGACTGGTACATGGCGATACGGAAACTTTAATAAACCGGCGGCAATATAGGTGGCATTTGGGTGAAAATGGCGTATTTTATTTATGTTTTCGCAAATTGCCAGAAAACGAAGCCTCAGAGAGAAAAATGACCTGCACCATTGAAACCGTCGTTAAATTTCGAGTCAGGGTGCTGGCTTTCAGAAGAATCCGTGTCCGGTCGAAATTTGAAAAGTTCAACAGGGGGGGTATTATCAACTTTTACGATTTGGCCATGGAAATTAAAACGACCATATCTCCTAAACGAATGCGAATTTTGGCATTCGGAAACCACCGGCGTGTTCCTGGGATCAAGGGGTATCAGAAAATATGCTCATTTGTCCAATTCGAAAAAATTCTACGGTTTTAGAGGGTTTTCTTCATTTTAATGCATTTTCAATATTTCCAAAATAGGTCATCTTTGACTGCCGGTATCTTCTAAACTATAAGCTATTCGACGCTGAAATCCGCACGTAAGTGAAAGAATACGTTTCTCTCTGCATTCCTGTTAACGACTGGTACATGACGATAGGGAATCGTAAAGAAAACGGCGACAATGTAGGTGGCATTTGGGTGAAAATGGCGTATTTTATTAATGTTTTCGCAAATTGCCAGAAAACGAAGCCTCAGAGAGAAAATGACTGCACCATTGAAACCGCCGTTAAATTCGAGTCAGGTGCTGGCTTTCAGAAAATCCGTGTCCGGTCGAAATTTGAAAGTTCAACAGGGGAAATCATTAACTTTACGATTTGGCCATGAAATTAAAACGACCTTATCTCCTAAACGAATGCGAATTTTGGCATTCGAAACCACCGGCGTTCCTGGATCAAGGGCTATCAGAAAAGTGCTCATTTGTCCAATTCGAAAAATTCTACGGTTTTAGAGGGTTTTCTTCATTTTAATGCATTTTCAATATTTCTAAATTAGGTCATCTTGACTGCCTGTATCTTCTAAACTATAAGCTATTCGACGCTGAAATCCGCACGTAAGTGAAAGAATACGTTTCTCTTTGCATTCCTGTTAACGACTGGTACATGACGATAGGGAAACTTTAATAAACCGGCGGCAAAATAGGTGGCATTTTGGGTGAAAATGGCGTGTGTTATTAATGTTTTCGCAAATTGCCAGAAAACGAAGCCTCAGGAGAAAAATGACCTGCACCATTGAAACCGTCGTTAAATTTCGGGTCAGGGTGCTGGCTTTCAAAAGAATCCGTGTCCGGTCGAAATTTGAAAAGTTCAACAGGGGGGGGTATTATCAACTTTTACGATTTGGCCATGGAAATTAAAACGACCATATCTTCTAAACAAATGCGACTTTTGGCATTCTGAAACCACCGGCGTGTTCCTGGGATCAAGGGCTAACAGAAAGGTGTCATTTGTCCAATTCGAAAAATTCTACGGTTTTTAGAGGGTTTCTTCATTTTAATGCATTTTCAATATTTCCAAAATAGGTCATCTTGACTGCCGGTATCTTCTAAACTATAAGCTATTGACGCTGAAATCCGCACGTAAGTGAAGAATACGTTTTTTCTGCATTCCTGTTAACGACTGGTACATGACGATAGGAATCGTAAAGAAAACGGCGACAATGTAGGTGGCATTTTGGGTGAAATGGCGTATTTTATTAATGCGCAAATTGCCAGAAAACGAAGCCTCAGAGAGAAAATGACCTGCACCATTGAAACCCGTTAATTTCGAGTCAGGTGCTGGCTTTCAGAAGAATCCGTGTCCGGTCGAAATTTGAAAAGTTCAACAGGGGAATATTAACTTTTGATTTGCATGGAAATTAAAACGACCATATCTCCTAAACGAATGCGACTTTGGCATTCTGAAACCACCGGCGTGTTCCTGGGATCAAGGGCTATCAGAAGATGTGGTCATTAGTCCAATTTAAAAAAATTCTACGGTTTTTAGAGGGTTTTCTTTATTTTAATGCATTTTCAATATTTCCAAAATAGGTCATATTTGACTGCCGGTATCTTCTAAACTATAAGCTATTCGACGCTGAAATCCGCACGTAAGTGAAAGAATACGTTTCTCTCTGCATTCCTGTTAACGACTGGTACATGACGATAGGGAATCGTAAAGAAAACGGCGACAATGTAGGTGGCATTTAGGGTGAAAATGGCGTATTTTATTAATGTTTTCGCAAATTGCCAGAAAACGAAGCCTCAGAGAGAAAAATGACCTGCACCATTGAAACCGTTGTTAAATTTCGAGTCAGGGTGCTGGCTTTCAGAAGAATCCGTTTCCGGTCGAAATTTGAAAAGTTCAACAGGGGGGGGGTATTATCAACTTTTACGATTCGGCCATGGAAATTAAAACGACCATATCTCCTAAACGAATGCGAATTTTGGCTTTCGGAAACCACCGGCGTGTTCCTGGGGTCAAGGGCTATCAGAAAAGGTGGTCATTTGTCCAAATCGAAAAAATTCTAAGGTTTTTAGAGGGTTTTCTTCATTTTAATGCATTTTCAATATTTCCAAAATAGTTCATTTTTGACTGCCTGTATCTTCTAAACTATAAGCTATTCGACGCTGAAATCCACGAAGGAAAGAATACGTTTCTCTTTCATTCCTGTTAACGACTGGTACATGCGATAGGAAACTTTAAAAACCGGCGGCAATATAGGTGGCATTTTGGGTGAAATGGCGTATTTTATTAATGTTTTCGCAAATTGCCAGAAAACGAAGCCTCAGAGAGAAAAATGACCTGCACCATTGAAACCGTCGTTAATTTCGAGTCAGGGTGCTGGCTTTCAGAAGAATCCGTGTCCGGTCGAAATTTGAAAAGTTCAACAGGGGGGGGGTATTATCACCTTTTACGATTTGGCCATGGAAATTAAAACGACCATATCTCCTAAACAATGCGAATTTTGGCATTCGGAATCCACCGGCGTGTTCCTGGGATCAAGGGCTATCAGAAAAGGTGTCATTTGTCCAATTCGAAAAATTCTACGGTTTTTAGAGGTTTTCTTCATTTTAATGCATTTTCAATATTTCCCAAAATAGGTCATTTTGACTGCCGGTATCTTCTAAACTATAAGCTATTCGACGCTGAAATCCGCACGTAAGTGAGAAGAATACGTTTCTCTCTGCATTCCTGTTAACGACTGGTACATTACGATAGGGAATCGTAAAGAAAACGGCGGCAATGTAGGTGGCATTTTGGGTGAAAATGGCGTATTTTATTAATGTTTTCGCAAATTGCCAGAAAACGAAACGTCAGAGAGAAAAATGACCTGCACCATTGAAACCGCCGTGAAATTTCGAGTCAGGGTGCTGGCTTTCAGAAGAATCCGTGTCCGGTCGAAATTTGAAAAGTTCAACAGGGGGGGGAAATCATTAACTTTTACGATTAGGCCATGGAAATTAAAACGACAATATCTCCTAAACGAATGCGAATTTGGGCATTCTGAAACCACCGGCGTGTTCCTGGGTCAAGGTATCAGAAAGTGGTCATTTGTCCAATTCGAAAAAATTCTACGGTTTTTAGAGGGTTTTCTTCATTTTAATGCATTTTCAATATTTCCAAAATAGGTCATGTTTGACTGCCGGTATCTTCTAAACTATAAGCTATTCGACGCTGAAATCCGCACGTAAGTGAAAGAATACGTTTCTCTCTGCATTCCTGTTAACGACTGGTACATGACGATAGGAATCTAAAGAAAACGGCGACAATGTAGGTGGCATTTTGGTGAAAATGGCGTATTTTATTAATGTTTTGCAAATTGCCAGAAAACGAAGCCCAGAGAGAAAATGACTGCACCATTGAAACCGCCGTTAAATTTCGAGTCAGGGTGCTGGCTTTCAGAAGAATCCGTGTCCGGTCGAAATTTGAAAAGTTCAACAGGGGGGGGTATCATTAACTTTTACGATTTTGCCATGGAAATTAAAACGACCGTATCTCCTAAACGAATGCGAATTTTGGCATTCTCAAACCACCGGCGTGTTCCTGGGATCAAGGGCTATCAGAAGATGTGGTCATTAGTCCAATTCGAAAAAATTCTACGGTTTTTAGAGGGTTTTCTTCTTTTTAATGCATTTTCAATATTTCCAAAATAGGTCATCTTTGACTGCCGGTACCTTCTAAACTATAAGCTATTCGACGCTGAAAACCGCACGTAAGTGAAAGAATACGTTTCTCTCTGCATTCCTGTTAACGACTGGTACATGACGATAGGGAATCGTAAAGAAAACGGCGACAATGTAGGTGGCATTTGGGTGAAAATGGCGTATTTATTAATGTTTTGCAAATTGCCAGAAAACGAAGCCTCAGAGAAAAATGACCTGCACCATTGAAACCGTCGTTAATTTCGAGTCAGGGTGCTGGCTTTCAGAAGAATCCGTGTCCGGTCGATTTTGAAAAGTTCAACAGGGGGGGTATTATTAACTTTTACGATTTGGCCATGGAAATTAAAACGACCGTATCTCCTAAACGAATGCGAATTTTGGCATTCTGAAACCACCGGCGTGTTCCTGGGATCAAGGGCTATCAGAAAAGGTGCTCATTTGTCCAATTCAATAAAATTCTACGGTTTTAGAGGTTTTTCATTTTAATGCATTTTCAATATTTCAAAATAGGTCATCTTTGACTGCCGGTATCTTCTAAACTATAAGCTATTCGACGCTGAAATCCGCACGTAAGTGAAAGAATACGTTTCTCTCTGCATTCCTGTTAACGACTGGTACATGACGATAGGGAATCGTAAAGAAAACGGCGACAATGTAGGTGGCATTTTGGGTGAAAATGGCGTATTTTATTAATGTTTTCGCAAATTGCCAGAAAACGAAGCCTCAGAGAGAAAAATGACCTGCACCATTGAAACCGCCGTTTAATTTCGAGTCAGGGGCTGGCTTTCAGAAAAATCCGTGTCCGGTCGGTATTTGGAAAGTTCAACAGGGGGGGGGTATTATCACCTTTTACGATTTGGCCATGGAAATTAAAACGACCATATCTCCTAAACGAATGCGAATTTTGCATTCTGAACCACCGGCGTGTTCCTGGATCAAGGGCTATCAGAAAGGTGCTCATTTGTCAATTCGAAAATTCTACGGTTTTTAGAGGGTTTTCATTTTAATGCATTTTCAATATTTCCAAAATAGTCATCTTTGACTGCCGGTATCTTCTAAACTATAAGCTATTGACGCTGAAATCCGCACGTAAGTGAAAGAATACGTTTCTTCTGCATTCCTGTTAACGACTGGTACATGACGATAGGAATCTAAGAAACGGCGACAATTAGGTGGCTTTTGTGAAAATGGCGTATTTTATTAATGTTTTCGCAAATTGCCAGAAAACGAAGCCTCAGAGAAAAATGACCTGCACCATTGAAACCGTCGTTAAATTTCGAGTCAGGGTGCTGGTTTCAGAAAATCCGTGTCCGTCGAAATTTGAAAAGTTCAACAGGGGGTATTTAACTTTACGATTTGCCATGGAAATTAAACGACCATATCTCCTAAACGAATGCGAATTTTGCATTCTAAACCACCGGCGTGTTCCTGGGATCAAGGGCTATCAGAAAGTGGTCATTAGTCCAATTCGAAAAATTCTACGGTTTTAGAGGTTTCTTCTTTTAATGCATTTTCAATATTTCAAAATAGGTCATCTTGACTGCCGGTATCTTCTAAACTATAGCTATTCGACGCTGAAACCGCACGTAAGTGAAAGAATACGTTTCTCTCTGCATTCCTGTTAACGACTGGTACTGACGATAGGAATCGTAAAGAAAACGGCGACAATGTAGGTGGCATTTTGGGTGAAAATGGCGTATTTTATTAATGTTTTCGCAAATTGCCAGAAAACGAAGCCTCAGAGAGAAAAATGACCTGCACCATTGAAACCGTCGTTAATTTCGAGTCAGGGTGCTGGCTTTCAGAAAATCCGTGTCCGGGCGAAATTTGAAAAGTTCAACAGGGGGGGTATTATTAACTTTACGATTTGGCCATGGAAATTAAAACGACCATATCTCCTAAACGAATGCGAATTTTGGCATTCTGAAACCACCGGCGTGTTCCTGGGATCAAGGGCTATCAGAAAAGGTGCTCATTTGTCCAATTCAAAAAATTCTACGGTTTTTAGAGGGTTTTCTTCATTTTAATGCATTTTCAATATTTCCAAAATATGTTTCTGGGATGACTGCCGTATCTTCTAAACTATAAGCTATTCGACGCTGAATCCGCACGTAAGTGAAAGAATACGTTTCTCTTGCATTCCTGTTAACGACTGGTACATGACGATAGGAAACTTAAAAACGCGAAATAGGTGGCATTTTGGGTGAAAATGGCGTATTTTATTAATGTTTTCGCAAATTGCCAGAAACAGAAGCCTCAGAGAAAAATGACCTGCACCATTGAAACCGCCGTTAATTTCGGTCAGGTGCTGGCTTTCAGAAAAATCCGTGTCGGTCGAAATTTGAAAAGTTCAACAGGGGTATTATCAACTTTTACGATTTGGCCATGGAAATTAAAACGACCATATCTCCTAAACGAATGCGAATTTTGGCATTCTGAAACCACCGGCGTGTTTCTGTGATCAAGGGCTATCAGAAAAGGTGCTCATTTGTCCAATTCGGAGTAAACTACGGTTTTTAGAGGGTTTTCTTCATTTTAATGCATTTTCAATATTTCCAAAATAGGTCATCTTTGACTGCCGGTATCTTCTAAACTATAAGCTATTCGATGCTGAAATCCGCACGTAAGTCAAAGAATGCGTTTCTTTCTGCATTCCTGTTAACGACTGGTACATGACGATAGGGAATCGTAAAGAAAACGGCGACAATGTAGGTGGCATTTTGGGTGAAAATGGCGTATTTTATTAATGTTTTCGCAAATTGCCAGAAAACGAAGCCTCAGAGAGAAAAATGACCTGCACCATTGAAACCGCCGTTAAATTTCGAGTCAGGTGCTGGCTTAAAGAATCCGTGTCCGGTCGAAATTTGAAAAGTTCAACAGGGGGGGGTATCATTAACTTTTACGATTTGGCCATGGAAATTAAAACGACCATATCTCCTAAACGAATGCGAATTTGGGCATTCTGAAACCACCGGCGTGTTCCTGGGATCAAGGGCAATTAGAAACGGTGGTCATTTGTCCAATTCGAAAAAATTCTACGGTTTTTAGAGGGTTTTCTTCATTTTAATGCATTTTCAATATTTCCAAAATATGTCATCTTTGACTGCCGGTATCTTCTAAACTATAAGCTATTCGACGCTGAAATCCGAACGTAAGTGAAAGAATACGTTTCTCTCTGCATTCCTGTTAACGACTGGTACATGACGATAGGGAATCGTAAAGAAACGGCGACAATGTAGGTGGCATGTGAAAATGGCGTATTTTATTAATGTTTTCGCAAATTGCCAGAAAACGAAGCCTCAGAGAGAAAAATGACCTGCACCACTGAAACCGTCGTTAAATTTCGAGTCAGGGTGCTGGCTTTCAGAAAAATCCGTGTCCCGTCGAAATTTGAAAAGTTCAACAGGGGTATTATTAACTTTTACGATTTGGCCATGGAAATTAAAACGACCGTATCTCCTAAACGAATGCGAATTTTGGCATTCTGAAACCACCGGCGTGTTCCTGGGATCAAGGGCTATAAGAAAAGGTGCTCATTTGCCCAATTCGAGAAAACTACGGTTTTAAGGTTTTCTTCATTTTAATGCATTTCAATATTTCCAAAATAGGTCATCTTTGACTGCCGGTATCTTCTAAACTATAAGCTATTCGACGCTGAAACCGTACGTCTGAAACCACCGGCGTGTTCCTGGGATCAAGGGCTATCAGAAAAGGTGCTCATTTGTCCAATTCAATAAAATTCTACGGTTTTTAGAGGGTTTTCTTCATTTTAATGCATTTTCAATATTTCCAAAATAGGTCATCTTTGACTGCCGGTATCTTCTAAACTATAAGCTATTCGACGCTGAAATCCCACGTAAGTGAAAGAATACGTTTCTCTCTGCATTCCGATTAACGACTGGTACATGACGATAGGGAATCGTAAAGAAAACGCGACAATGTAAGTGGCATTTTGGGTGAAAATGGCGTATTTTATTAATGTTTTCGCAAATTGCCAGAAAACGAAGCCTCAGAGAGAAAAATGACCTGCACCATTGAAACGCGTTAAATTTCGAGTCAGGGTGCTGGCTTTCAGAAGAATCCGTGTCCGGTCGAAATTTGAAAAGTTCAACAGGGGAGTATTATACTTTTACGATTTGGCCATGGAAATTAAAACGACCATATCTCCTAAACGAATGCGAATTTTGGCTATCTGAAACCACCGGCGTGTTTCTGGATCAAGGGCTATCAGAAAAGGTGCTCATTTGTCCAATTCGGAGATAAACTACGGTTTTTAGAGGGTTTTCTTCATTTTAATGCATTTTCAATATTTCCAAAATAGGTCATCTTTGACTGCCGGTATCTTCTAAACTATAAGCTATTCGACGCTGAAATCCGCACGTAAGTGAAAGAATACATTTTATTCTAACACTGGTAGCATAGAACAAAAACGGCAATGAGTATGGTGAACATTTTATTATTCAATTCAAACATCAAAACTACCATTGAAACCTAATCAGTCAGGCTCAAACGTCCGTGAAATTTGAAGTTCAACAGGGATATAACTTGATTGGCATGAAAAGATCACGAATCAATTGCTTCTGACCGGTTCCTGATCAGGCTAAGAAAAGGTGCCATTTGCCAATCAAATCGGTTTGGTTTTCATTAATGCATTATTTTCAAAATAGTACTTACGCGGATCTAAACTAAGCTCAGCTGAACAGTAGTAAAGAACGTTTCTCATTCGTTAACGATAATACGATAATCTAAAAGCGACAATGTTTGGGTGTGGGTATTTTTAATTTAAATTGCGAAAAGGCTCAGGAAAGACCGAATTAACCGTAAATTTGGTCAGTGCTTGAAGACGCCGTCATTGAAGTCAAAGGGATATTAACTTAGATATGAAAAAATTCAACAATGAAGGCTTCTGAAACCCGGTTCGATCAGGCTATCAGAAGTGCATTTGTCAACGAAACAGTTTGAGTTTCTTTTTTTAATTATTTTGCTCCGTATTCAACTGCTATTCGACCTGACCGCTAAGTGAAGAATCCTCATCGTTAACACTGACGACATAGACTAAAAGGAGGATTTGGAAGCGTATTTTATAGGAAATTCGAAAGAACCTCGAAAAGCTACCATTGAAACGCCGTTAAATTTGAGTCAGGTGGTTTAGAAGAATCGTCGGCGAAATTGAAGTCAACAGGGTATACTTACGATGCTGAAATTAAACGATTCTACGAATCGAATTTGTAAACCACGCGTCTGATCGGGCTTGAAGGTGTCATTTGTCATAAATTTACGGTTTGGTTTCATTTAATGAATATCAAATAGGTCATTGATGCGATCTCTAACTATGTTGCTAACCAAGTAAGACGCGCATTCCGTTAACATCAACGATAGAATCTGAAAACGGCGACAAGTGTGGATTGGAATGCGTATTATTAATGTTTAAGAAACGAAGCCTCAAAAAAATCGCACCATTGACGCCAAATCGAGTCGTGCTCAGAAGAACCGTGTCGTCGAAATTTGAAAGTTCAACGGTCTTACATTTGAATTAAACACATTCAACGAACATTTGGCACGAACCGCGTTCTGATAGGCTAAGAAGGTGCTTGTCAACGAAACGTTTGAGTTCTTATTTTAATGATTAATTTAAAATAGGTCATTGACTCCGTCTAAACTATAAGCTCGACGCTGACAAGTGAAGATACTTTCCATTCCGTTGCGGTACATGATAGGAACTAAAACGGCAATAGGTGGCATTTGGGTAATGGCGTATTTTATAATGTTCAAATTGCAAAGCTCAGAAAAGCTACCATTGAAACGCTAAATTTCGAGTCAGGGTGGCTTTCAGAAATCCGTGTCGGTCGAAATTTGAAAAGTTCAAGGGATATAACTTCGATTGCCATGAAATTAAAACGACCTATCTCTAAACAATAATTTGCATTCTGAAACCACGGCGTGTTCCGGGATCAGGCTATCAGAAAAGTGTCATTTGTCCAATGGAAAACGGTTTAGAGGTTTTTTATCATTTCAATATTTCAATGGTCTTGATGCGGTATCTTAAACTATAAGTATTCGATGCTAAACCGCACGTAGAATCGTTTCTCCATTCTTTACCGGTAGACGATGATCGTAAGCGCGAGTGTGGCATTGGAATTATAATTCAAATTGCCAAAAGCCTCAGAAATGACCTGCACCATGAAACCGCGTAATTCGAGTGTGCTGCTTGAAGATCCGTGTCGTCGAAATTTGAAGTTCAACAGGTATCTTACATTTGGAAAACGACCATATCCTAAACAATGCGAATTATTGAACACCGGCGTGTTCTGATAGGCTATCAGATGTCATTTGTCAATTCGAAAACACGTTTAGGTTCTTCATTTAATGATTTTAATATTTCAAAATAGGTCATTTTACCGTATCTTCATATTTCGACGCTGAAATGCACGTGAAAGACATTTCTTATTCCTGTTACCTTACGATAGAAACTTAATAAACCGGCGGCAATAGTGGCATTGGTGAATGTATTTATAATTTTTAAATTGAAGAGCCTCAGAAAGACGCCATTGAATGTTAAATTCAGTCGGTGCTGGCTTTAGAATCGTCGGTCAATTAAGTTAACAGGATATCACACATTTGCTGAAATTAAACGACCTATCTCTAAACAATGCGAATTGCATTCGAAACCACGCGTGTTCCTGATCGGCATGTGTCATGCAATTGAAAACTCGTTTAGTTCATTTAGCATTCATATTTAATGGTATTTGTTCCTCTTTCACTTTAACGATTTGGCGAAATTACATCTAATCGTAAAGAATGGCATAATGAAACGTGCATTTTGGGTAAAATGGCGTATTTTATTAAATGTTGTCAATTGCCAGTAAAACAAGCCTCAGAGATAATGATTACCATTTAATGCATTAAATTTCAATAGGCTTTTGCTTCAGTATCCTTAAACATAAGAATTTGACGAAATTCAACAGAGGGATTATCAACTTTTACGATTTGGCCATGCAATTAACGACTGGTATCTCTAAAGCGAATGCGAATTTTGGCATTCTAAACACCGGCGTTTCTGGATCAAGGGCTATCAGAAAGGTGCTCATTTGTCCAATTCGAAAAACTCAGAGTTTTAGAGGTTTTCTCATTTAATGCATTTTCAATATTCCAAATAGGTCATCTTTGACTGCCAGTATCTTCTAACTATAAGCTATTCGATGCGGAAATCACGTAAGTCAAAGAATGCGTTTCTTTCGCAATTCCTGTTAACGACTGGACATGACGATGGGAATCAAAGAAAACGGCGAAATGAAGGTCATTGGGTGAAAATGGCGTATTTTATTAGTTTTCGCAAATTGCCAAAAAACAAAACCCTCAGAGAGAAAATGACCGCACCATTGAAACCGCCGTTTAAGTTCGAGTCAGGGAGCTGGCTTTCAGAAAAATCCGTGTCCGGTCGAAATTTGAAAGTTCAACAGGGGGGGGTATTATCAACTTTACGATTTGGCCATGGAAATTGAAACGACCATATCTCCTAAACGAATGCAAATTTTTGGGATTCTGAAACCACCGGCGTTCTTGGATCAAGGGCTACCAAAAAAGGTGCTCTTTGTCCAATTCGGAGATAAAACTACGGTTTTTGGGAGGGTTTTCATTTTAATGCATTTTCAATATTTCCAAAATAGGTCATCTTTGATTGCCGGTATCTTCTAAACTATGTTATCTGACGCTGAAATCCGCACGTAAGGAAAGAATACGTTTCTCTGCTTTCCCTGTTAAGACTGGTACATGACGATGGGGAAACGTAAAAAAAACGGCGGCAATGTAGGTGGCATTTTGGGTGAAAATGGCGTATTTTATTAATGTTTTCGCAAATTGCCAGAAAACGAAGCTCAAAAGAAAATGCCCTGCACCATTAAAACTGTCTTTAAAATTTTCCGAGTCACGGTGCTCTTTAGAAGAATCCGTGTCCGGTCGAAATTTGAAAAGTTCAACAGGGGGGGTATTATCACCTTTTTCGATTTGGCCATGGAAATTAAAAAGACCATATCTCCTAAACGAATGCGAATTTTGGCATTCTGAAACCACCGGCGTGTTCCTGGGATCAAGGGCTATAAGAAAAGGTGTTCATTTGTCCAATTCGGAGATAAACTACGGTTTTTAGAGGGTTTTCTTCATTTTAATGCATTTTCAATATTTCCAAAATAGGTCATTTTTGACATCCTGTATTTTCTAAACTATGTTTATCTGACGCTGAATCCGCACATAAGGAAAGAATACGTTTCTCTGCATTCCTGTTAACGACTGGTACATGACGATAGGGAAACTTTAATAAACCCGGCGGCAATGTAGGTGGCATTTTGGGTGAAAATGGCGTATTTTATTAATGTTTTCGCAAATTGCCAGAAAAGAAGCCTCAGAGAGAAAAATGCCCTGCACCATTGAAACCGCCGTTAAATTTCGAGTCAGGGTGCTGGCTTTCAGAAGAATCCGTGTCCGGGTCGAAATTTGAAAAGTTCAACAGGGGGGGGTATTATTAACTTTTACGATTTTTAATGGAAAATAATACGACCGTATCTCCTAAACGAATGCGAATTTTGGCATTCTGAAACCACCGGCGTGTTCCTGGGATCAAGGGCTATCAGAAACGGTGCTCACTTGTCCAATTCGAAAAAATTCTACGGTTTTTAGGAGGGTTTTCGTATTTTTAATGCATTTTCAATCTTTCCAAAATAGGTCATCTTTGACTGCCGGTATCTTCTAAACTATAAGCTTCTGACGCTGAAATCCGCACGTAAGTGAAAGAACACGTTTCTCTGTATTCCTGTTAACGACTGGTACATGACGATAGGAATCGTAAAGAAAACGGCGACAATGTAGGTGGCATTTTGGGTGAAAATGGCGTATTTTATTAATGTTTTCGCAAATTGCCAGAAAACGAAACCTCAGAGAGAAAAAATGACTCGCACCATTGAAACCGCTGTTAAGTTCGAGTCAGGGAGCTGGCTTTCAGAAGAATCCGTGTCCGGTCGAAATTTGAAAAGTTCAACAGGGGGGGGTATTATCAACTTTTACGATTTGGCCATGGAAATTAAAACGACCATATCTCCTAAACGAATGCGAATTTTGGCATTCTGAAACCACGGCGTGTTCTTGGATCAAGGGCTATCAGAAAAAGGTGCTCATATGTCCAATTCAGAGATAAACTACGGTTTTTAGAGGGTTTTCTTCATTTTAATGCATTTTCAATATTTCCAAAATAGGTCATCTTTGACTGCCGGTATCTTCTAAACTATAAGCTATTCGACGCTGAAATCCGCACGTAAGTGAAAGAATACGTTTCTCTCTGCATTCCTGTTAACGACTGGTACATGACAATAGGGAATCGTAAAAAAAACGGCGACAATGTAGGTGGCATTTTGGGTGAAAATGGCGTATTTTATTAATTTTTCGCAAATTGCCAGAAAACGAAGCCTCTGAGAGAAAATGACCTGCACCATTGAAACCGCCGTTAAATTTCGAGTCAGGTGCTATTTTCAGAAGAATCCGTGTCCGGTCGAAATTTGAAAAGTTCAACAGGGGGGGTATTATTAACTTTTACGATTTGGCCATGGAAATTAAAACGACCGTATCTCCTAAACGAATGCGAATTTTGGCATTCTGAAACCACCGGCGTGTTCCTGGGATCAAGGGCTATCAGAAAAGGTGCTCATTTGTCCAATTCAATAAAATTCTACGGTTTTTAGAGGGTTTTCTTCATTTTAATGCATTTTCAATATTTCCAAAATAGGTCATCTTTGACTGCCGGTATCTTCTAAACTATAGCTATTCGACGCTGAAATCCGCACGTAAGTGAAAGAATACGTTCTCTCTGCATTCCTTATGGCTTTTGGGTGAAAATGCGTATTTTATTAATGTTTTCGCAAATTGCCAAAAGAAGCCTCAGAGAAAATGACCTGCACCATTGAAACCGCCGTTAAATTTCGAGTCAGGTGCTGGCTTTAAGAAGAATCCGTGTCGGTCGATTTGAAAAGTTCAACAGGGTATTAACTTTACGATTTGGCCATGAATTAAAACGACCATATCTCTAAACGAATGCAATTTTGGCATTCTGAAACCACCGCGTGTTCCTGGGTCAAGGGCATCAGAAGATGTGGTCATTTGTCCAATTTGGAAGAAAACTACGGTTTTAGAGGTTTTTCTTTTAATCATTTTCAATATTTCAAAATAGGTCATTTTGACTGCCGGTATCTTCTAAACATAAGCTATTGACCTGAAATCCGCACGTAAGTGAAAGATACATTTCTCTTTGCATTCCTGTTAACACTGGTACATGACGATGGGAAACTTAAAAACGGCGCAATAGGTGGCATTTGGGTGAAAATGGCTATTTATTAATTTTTCGCAAATTGCAGAAAACGAAGCCTCAGAGAAAAATACCGCACCATTGAAACCGTCGTTAAATTTCGAGTCAGGTGCGCTTTCAGAAGAATCCGTGTCCGGTCGAAATTTGAAAAGTTCAACAGGGTATTATCACTTTACGTTTGGCCATGAAATTAAACGACCATATCTAAACAATCGAATTTGCATTCTGAAACCACGGCGTGTTCCTGGGATCAAGGGCTATCAGAAAAGTGGTCATTGTCCAATCAAAATCTACGTTTAGAGGTTTTCTTTAATGCATTTTCAATATTTCCAAAATAGGTCATCTTTGACTGCCGGTATCTTCTAAACTATAAGCTATTCGACGCTGAAATCCGCACGTAAGTGAAAGAATACGTTCTCTGCATTCCTGTTAACGACTGGTACATGACGATGGAACTTAAGAAAACGGCGACAATATAGGTGGCATTTGTGAAAATGGCGTATTTTATTAATGTTTTCGCAAATTGCCAGAAAACGAAGCCTCAGAGAGAAAAATGACCTGCACCATTGAAACCGCCGTTTAATTTCGAGTCAGGGAGCTGGCTTTCAGAAAAATCCGTGTCCGGTCAAAATTTGAAAAGTTCAACAGGGGGTATTATCCTTTACATTTGGCCATGGAAATTAAACGACCATATCTCTAAACGAATGCGAATTTTGGCATTCTGAAACCACCGCGTTTCCTGGGTCAAGGCTATCAGAAAGTGGTCATTTGTCCAATTTAAAAACTACGGTTTTAGAGGGTTTTCTTCATTTTAATGCATTTTCAATATTTCAAAATAGGTCATCTTGACTGCCGTATCTTCTAAACTATAAGCTATTGACGCTGAAATCGCACGTAAGTGAAAGAATACGTTTCTTTGCATTCCTGTTAACGACTGGTACATGACGATAGGAATTCATAAGACGGCATATATGTGCATTTGGTAAAATGCGTATTTATTAATGTTTGCAAATTGCCAGAAAACGAAGCCTCAGAGAGAAAAATGACCTGCACCATTGAAACCGTCGTTAAATTTCGAGTCAGGGTGCTGGCTTTCAGAAGAATCCGTGTCCGGTTGAAATTTGAAAAGTTCAACAGAAGGGGGGTATTATCAACTTTTACGATTTGGCCTGGAAATTAAACGACCATATCTCTAAACGAATGCGATTTTGGCATTCTGAAACCACCGGCGTGTTCCTGGGATCATGGGCTATCAGAAGATGTAATCATTTGTCCAATTTGGAAGGAAACTACGGTTTTAGAGGGTTTTCTTCATTTTAATGCATTTTCAATATTTCCAAAATAGGTCATCTTGACTGCCTGTATCTTCAAAACTATAAGCTATTCGACGCTGAAATCCGCACGTAAGTGAAAGAATACGTTTCTCTCTGCATTCCTGTTAACGACTGGTACATGACGATAGGGAAACTTTAATAAACCGGCGGCAATATAGGTGGCATTTTGGGTGAAAATGGCGTATTTTATTAATGTTTTGCAAATTGCCAGAAAGCGAAGCCTCAGAGAAAAATGACCTGCACCATTGAAACCGCCGTGAAATTT